>LS042653.1:2775-13119 GCA_900241095.1 Acartia tonsa | reverse complement strand
TCGGAGCAACGGGAGGGCAGTTACACGTTGACTTCGGATGGTCAGGCAGCCGTCATTTCTCTTGGCATCTTTTTGCTAGAGTCCAATTTTCAACACAGGTACCTACCTATATCTTTTAAAATGTGGTAAAAGAATATTTCATCATGTATTGTATGCTTTTTGAAAAAAAAGTTATTTTGTTGTCTTTCTATTAATATGACTGCCATTTTTTTTTTAAGTGCCTTGGTGAGTCTAGGCTATATTGGGAACAGAGTAGCCCCGCAGGGTTGGGGACCATGCTGCTTTAATATTAACTTTATTTTCAATTTATTTTAAAAATATCGTTAGGGTGGTTCAGTGCTTTTAGAGAAACCAACAAATGACTTTTTCAGGGACCGTATTTTGGACTACTTACTGAAGCTAGAGCTTGGCCTAGCTACAGCCCTATTTCCTGATGAAAACTCGGTTTTTAAATCACATAGTAAGTTCTTAAGTACTTTTTAGTAGCGCAGCTAATCTAATTTATAATGGAATATCTCTTGAAGTAATAAAAAAACATAAAGTAAGTCCGTATGGGAGCCCGTACAACTTGTTAAATAACTTATAACTTATCTAATTATTTATGAATTTGCTGTACATACAATAGATTTTGAAATCTTTTAACTTTATTTTTCTACGACCTTTAGTCACTAGTTCGAGTACCTATATTTAAACAGTAAATTTTCTCGTAAGCATTTTAAAAATTTAAAATATTAAAAGGTTTTTACTAGGTATGAAAAAGATAACTGTACTTTTTAATTAAAATAAAAGATATGGTTAGTTTGTATGGGATGCGCTACTTTGGGATAATAATGTCCCTGTTTTAGAATTAAACAGCCAGCTACCACAGGCAGAAACTTTTTCCTTTTGTTTGAATACAATTTTGAATGATGTGGCCGCCTCGTCCACTGACTCCATTGCTGAGAGGATCATTGAAAGCCAGGTAAGTCAAAATTATTCGGGAAGGAGATGAGTTCGAATCTCGGCCAACACTGCGTCATAAATAAAGACGTTAAAAATGGTACCTTCTGCCGCTATTTCAGATGCGCGACATAAATTATTAGAGTAGGGGGAATGCTTTGATCCAAAATAGGAGCAACTCATTACCATGTGCAGTACAGTTAGGACTTTCAGACAAAGGTCGTGCAATCAAAGGGTTAGCTGACTTAAGAGCGTTTTGCCATATATAATATAAATCACAAAAATCATCAAGCAATATTGAGCGGTTACCGAGATTATAAGATTTAGACAGACATTTTTGTACTTTGTAAAATAGATTAAAGTTTCTTATGTAAAAGCATAAGTTTAAAAAATCTTGTTTATTTTAATTTTAAAATAAAACCCTACCTATTTACTTTATACTGTTTTTAGGTTACCCTGCTTAATAACATTGTTGGAATGCTACAAGAAATGAAATCTAGAGATAATCCTTATCCATTCAATACAAGGTAGTTTGTGTTTTTAGAACAAATGTAACAAAAAAAGCTTAATACACCCAAATAACCAATAAACATAAATAACAAAAAGAGCGACTGCACAGGATAGAGAAGACAGAATTAAAGTATAATTTGGGTGTCCTAATAGTCCTAGTATTCGTCATTTTAAAAATCAAGGCTTTAGAATTTTCTTGAAAAAAGTTAGGTAGATACCTATTTATCTAATAGGATTTGAAAAAAAAAGATAAATGCCATTTTTGTAAGCACCGAATGATTTTTTTCTCGTTTAAAACTTCAACTTTACTAATATCTGAGGACTATATTAGCAACCTAAATTGACGACAAAAATCACACAATAACCAAATATTCAATATCCATTAAATATCCAATTATTTAGACGATCAACCTGCAAATGTGTAGTGCCAGTATTGATTGGTCTAGTCAGAGCACTGGCCAGGTACGGGCCTCCAGGAGACTTTCTCACTAATAAAATATTTGAGGTATGTAACTAAACAAAGTTTGTAAAAATAATCTTGTGCTTTCTCTCAATGTGTCTATTAAGCATTAAAACCTCCAACCCATCCACCATCCCTTTTTTTTTAGATTAATCGAATTGGATTGGAGAATTTTTTGTGATTTTAGGTATCACAGCTACTCTATTATAAGGCAATATTTATCACTCACTCTCTGTCTACTCTCTGTTTACTTTTATCTCTTTCTCTTAACTTCTAAACCTATGCTAGTTATTATGTATTGTTCTATGTTAAATCAATTTCTCTCTTACAGTAAGGTACCTATGATATATTTTTTCCATTTAGAATCTAAAATTTGAATCAGTGGCTGCCCAAGACAAAAAGCTGAAGAAAACATTTTCAAACTTTAGGTCAGTGTATTATTATTGCAAATTTGGGAACTTAACTTTTAATTTCATTGTCTTACCATTTGATATCTCTCTGAGATTAATAATCTATTCATGTTCAAGTGATTAGGTATTATTCCTTCGTTCTCTATTACACCCACTACCCTACCACTGGATCTTAAAACAGAATATCCAATGCTAAGAATTAAAAGTATTTGTTAAAATGTTGGATACTGAAGAATTATAAAACCTAATAAATCCGCATTCCAAAAACCCTTAATCCGCAAAAAAAAAAAAGAATTCGCAATACGCTTTTTTTTGGTGGATTTTTGTAAGAATCCGATCCGACCCTAAAATTCGGTGGATTGCCATTGTGGTAATAACTTAATAGGTATATAATAAATAATTTATTTTTTCAGATCAATCATTCCCCGGTCTCTGTCCTCAACTTTCCAGCCTCAGAATGAGTTGATCGAGTCCCACTCCTCAGAATCTGTTGTGGACCTCAGTTTCAGACCCAACCTAAGATCAGATCTCATGTGCTATCAGGTTTTATTATTATTTGTAAGTTTGTAAGTGTGTCTGTCTGTAAGTCCGGATTTATATAAATAATATCACTTGCATGATTATATGGACAAACGCCCTTCAGACAACCAGCCGTTTGATTGAACAGCGGCCTTTGTCTGTAATTCCAAACTGTGCATCTTATTGAGTTGCGGCTGTTTTGGGCCAAGGTATCCCCCCTACTCTAACTATTTATGTCGCGCACCTGACACATAGCAGCAGTAGGAACCACTTTCAAAATCTTTGGTTATGAAATGGTGTTGGGTCTAGATTCGAACACATCACCTTCCAGACTGCGAGTGGATGCGCTACGTGCTACGCCACATTCGCGGGTCAGCTATTATAACTTATATTTTTTTAGACTGAGAAGCAAAGAGAACAGGACAAGATGATCTCCTTCCAAAGCCAGGCATCTGTGCAGCCTTATGATCCTTCCACTTATTTCTTCCATAAAGTTGGATCCTCATTTAATCAGGTAATCTTATCTTACAAAATTAGTTTTTTTTACGTTCATTTACCCAGATAATTGGAAATATGATTCAGTCAAACAATTCTAAGTAAAAATTTCCCTATAACCCTCTTCCCTTATCCCTCCCCTTATTTCCCACTTCACTTCAGCTACATCAAAAAAACAAGTTTTACGCCAACTCTCCGTCAACAAAATATCTAATTTCAAATAATATCAAATGGAATAAATTGGGTAAATCAAAGCCTCTGCATTTAACCTTTAATTCTTATACCTATAGGTACCTTTTTTACTTTTGATTAGACCTAATTTTATTTTTGATACTTACCTAATGTAGGTATTTGTTCGAATAAAAGAAATTAAATTAACAATAAAGATACAAAGAGTTCATACATATTTATATTATTTGTATTAAAAAAAAGTTTACCTAAGTTGTTTTATACTATTATACTGCCATTCTTCAAGTAGATACTATATATTAATACAAAGAGTACCTATATATGATTATTTATTTTGTATTATTAAGTTACAAGCTCCTTTAACAAGAGTGTACAAGATGCAACGAGACTCGGATGGAATTATCAGATTTAAAGAGGCAACACTGAGAAACATTTTTCAGGTTTGTCTTTTTCCTGTAGCGAAGCCACTCTTGTAGTTAGAAATCTGTCTTTTAATAAATTGTGTGATTTGACGTGACTGATATATTACAGCCACTTTTCTAAAATTAAAATTATAATTTTGATGGTCTAATAAAGTGTTTGGTATTAAAGACATATAAAACAGTGTTTTGTCGTTTTCGTGATATTGCCTCTTAAGGAGCGTTTCGTCGTATTCTCACAGTAGCTTTTGATAGGTTAGAGCCCCACGCAGTGGCTAGAAATAGGAGAAAGCTACTGTGAAAATACAACGAAACGAAATTGACAATACCCAAAGATTGTACCTAATTTTTATGTGATTACCGTCCCTTTTGATTTTTAAAACTTATATTTTTTTGCTTTTCTAATGTCTAAATTTTCCACAGGCTTTGTTTGTTTATCTTTTTAATAGCTGTTAGTTTACGTAACATTTCATATTTCATAAAAACCGATTTTTTTTCATCTTAGATAATTTTGAAAGTGCTGGCAAAAGACATGTTGGAGTTCCTTGATGGCTTGTCCCACGATATTTACAGTTCTGGTTCCATCAAGATATTTCCCTATAAATCTCTCAGGAACGTATCTATTTTAACACTTTATACCTAGTCAAGTACCCCGTAACCTAGTCAAGTACCCCGTAAGCCTGGGCGAGGATGCAGTCTTTAATCAAGGATTATTACTAGGGGGAGCTAATCTCTTCTTTTCTGTCCAAACACCCGGGAAATTAGGTCAATAATCACACAACAGACAACCAACTTTTAGATTGAAACCCCTTTCTTTGGAATTCCTACAACAAAGATAGGACAATGTACGATATATGTCGTGATACTTTAGATATTTTTAGTTATAAAATATGGGTAGGAAGTTTTTTTTAAATTGCAAAGTTTTCTGTCTTTCTCGAGATCTTACACGCACATCTGTCAGCTTTAAAATGTCGAGTATGTATAATAAGACACGTTATCGGTCAGTGAGACTTTGAGTCTGGTTTTTATTTCACTGCTAAGAGAAATGCTACAGCCGCAGCCAGGTTAGTTTTTTCAAAGATATTGTTTAAAATTAAATAATGATTAAGTAAATTATACTGGTATCCAAAGTTTCATAACTATATTGGTTAAAAAAAATTTGGGTAGGTTGATATTTTTTATTAAATTTTGAAAACATTCGAAAATAGTTGTTTCCAAACTTTTTAATTTGTATTAGGTTTGGCGACCTGTTTTCTGAAAGACATCCAGGAATATATAAAGCAAGTGTTCCAGTCTGGAACTTTGGACCTCAACACAAAGCAGATGTTAAACCTGGACAGAGAAGAGATTGCCAATGGGTAAGGCCAAAACAATTTTAGAAAAATCCAATACTTTATGTGTTTTGTAGCGAAGCTACTCTATAATACACTTTTTCTGTCCGTCAGTCATTCAGTCCGTCAATTAATCCGCTATTAGGTAAATGACATAAACTCAGATCCCCATATAACCTAAAATAACCGGACCTACAAAAATAAACAAAAAATGAAAAACTTCCCCCCCCCCCCTTTTTTTTAATTCATTTTAAAATAAGGGGGGATGGGGTTTTTCTCCTCAAGAGTTTACTTTGTGTGAAAGGGCAATTATTTGTTTTAGTGAGAAGCCAAAGATCAATAGATTTAAGCTGAATGTCCAAACCAACGCGGCGTGTGTGGATATCCTTGTTTGGGCGGCTAGAGACGAAAATGGTAAGAATTTTTATATTTACCCCTATCATACTATCAAAGCATTTTTGGGGACTAGTTATTCTACAATTGCATGTCTTCTTTTGATAAGCGCAGCTACTCAACAACTGAGTTTGACTGTCCTACTGAGTCATTTACCCTAGAGGGAGAAAGGGCTAAATAACTGTATTTCCCTATCGCCATGACCTTGTGCTGATTCTAAATTGTGTCTTTGAAAATTAACCAATCGAAACGGGAAATTTAAACACAGTCAAGTTTCTGAAAACATTTTGCTAGCAGACGAAAAAGGTCATTGAAAAATGAGGGAAGGTAGTTATCTGTATATACTATAAATCTGTTCATTACAGTAACTAACTCTCACAAAGTTTTGTAACATCCTTAGTGAAAGGAGTACATTTCTTTATTATGCACATGGATTTTCATTGGCTATGTTGATTGGTAATTTTTCATTTGTATTCTTATCATCTGTTTTATTTCTGTATAACAGTTTATTGTTCCAAATTGTGATGCCTAAAAATTATAATTGTTTTTAGTTGCTGATAGTTTAATGAACAAGCTGACAGACAGAATTCTGTATCCAAGACATGGTACTGGAACCAAGGCCATCCTGGCCCATCTACCTTTACTAATGGTAACATTTATACACACAATATGTGTTCTAAATTTATTTGTAGAACCCTGATCATATTGAAAAGTGTGTAGTTGTGAGGATTTTCTGTTTGTCTTAATGCTGAATTGAATCGCTAGCCCTCTAGGGGCTATTGAAGGAATGGGGTAGGGGATAAGTCGCCTCTTTACAATTCATTTTAATTTTAAAAATATATGTAAAGGAAATATTTGATTATTTAACCTGTTTTATGGCTACGTTTCTTGATAACATAATTTTTATTAAGGTCTGTTTGGACGGATTGGGAAACCTGTCCTCAAAACATCCTGTCCTCTCCTCTTCTGCTATAGCTTGTCTCAGGTATATTCATTTCTTTGAATCTGTGGCTGTTCTTATCTATCTTCTAATTTAATTCTTTTAAAGGGATAGTTACGAGTTGAACTTAATAAATGCATTACTTTCACCAGTTCAGCAAAACTTCTGTTTTAATAGACCATGGTGCCTATTTTATTTTCATATATTGTTAAGTACACTTTATGGAACTATCCCTTTGCAAGTTTGCATTGACTTGAGCAATGTATTTGCTAAGGGGAGTTTTTAAAGAATCCATTTATTGCGCTAAAATCAAAAATTATTAGTCAAAGCATAACACTCATTTAAAAAGTGGGTAGCAAATACAATTATAATTTTTAGGGATTTTCTGGTGAATCCAAGTGAGCTGTTATCGCAACTGAACAGTAGTGCAAGAACAGCCGAGATGTCTAAACCTGCTATTATTTTAACAGGTAATATTGATATGAGGAAACATTGGTCTGTAAATTGTACTGGATCTAAAGTTTTATAAACATGCTCTTTAATTTGTTGGCCGGAGAGCTTTGGAAACTTTATTTAAGTAGCTAGTTAAAAAAAAATTAGGGTTAATTTTGTTAATTATAATTTGGAAATTTATCGTCTATTATCTTATCCCCTAAGATCCCTGGTTACCATGATATAAAAAGAGGAAGAGTCTGTGAGTCTTCTGTCTGTGTTAAAAGATCTCGCCTTTTCAGTAAAGTTATATGTTGGAAAATCAATCCTAATAACTATCAAACTCCGTTAAAAGTCAAAAACACACAAATGCGAGATTTAAAAAATCCAACTTGCGTTTGTTCTGACCGTTTTCCATATCTTCTAATATTTTGTTAACAATTTTTCTCTTTCTAGGAACGACCAGTGAAAATGATTTTAATGAGCCTCGTCACCGAGAGATTAGGAGGACAAATGCGCATTCACTCGCATTTCAGAAACTAAGAGATTGCGGCATTGAGAATATTTGCAAGGTAAAGTTTTGTAACATATTATTTAAAGTTGACAAAATCCCAACATCCGATTGAATTTCTTTGGCTTTTCTTAAGGCTATTTAGGATAAGTTGATGTACATAAAACCAATCAAGATTTAGTAAAATACCCGAAAATTTAAAGCTTTGGGTACCAGTATAATTTAGTCAAAATGTCTTCTCCCTTCCTGATGTTTGATTTTTAATTAAATGGCTAGAAATATAAATCTAGCCTTAAACAAATGAATATTTTATTTTTGAGCTATCTCTTACTAGGAAGACAAAGTAAATTTTCCACCAATTTGAAAATAGATTTAAATAACTTTGCCTGGTTTTATGATTTTATTCAGGCTCTGAAAGCTGGAATAAAAACAGACCAGGATTGTGTGAAAGCATTTATAGCCTCTGTGTCCAACAGAATGTACACTGCGGATAAAAGCAAGGATCATACACTCATGTGCAGGTATACTAGAGATCTTAATGGACGATAAATTGGTCTACATCCCCAATGATGATAAACAAAATTTCGTCTTAAAATCCTCAGTTGCAAAATTTGAACACAAATAGGCAGTCTAGCAAAGCTAATCTATGACTCCAATTGTCTGTCATAACTACTCTAAAGTGGAAATGGAATTTATTGGACTACTATTTAAGATAGATAGCTGTTTTTGTTAAGATTCACCTGACCAGAGAGGATCTACTCATAAACTCATTTGAAGTCCGTTTGTCCTTTATTTAGATAAAATTACATATAGTGTAAAGTATCCCAAACAAACAAAAGCCCCTATTCAACACACGATTATTAGACAATATTAATACTAAATTTTATTTTAGAAATACAATCCTGACCCTTGGACACATTGCTGTTGCATTGAGACACGAAGAAAAGGTAAATTAAGTTATTAATAGGGAAATTGCAGATAATTTGAAAAATATAGATGATCAATCCCTTGATAGGACCAATAGGAACACAGGTTAGAAACAATCCGACCACACTAATGGTTAGTTATTGGCTATATAAATAGTTTAAATCCTTAGGATAAAAATTTGCTTCGGGAAATTAGATCCTCCAAAAATTGAATGGGAATAAATCATAAAATCTTAGTCTGATAAAAATCCTTTTATTAATTTAGATAATATTATTTTTTGTATGATAGACCATTTAGGCTAATAAATCTGTTGACGCAATGCAATTATTTTATTTATTTAAATCGTCTTTAACATTGCTTGTGGTTAACAAGGATGGTAACATCCATAAAGTAAAGCTCTGAAACGTTAGGACAAACGAACATTTATTGTATTTTGTTGTCATAGGAATCAGCTTTCCAAAAATCAGATAAATAAGATAATCATATTACCTACATAAAAAAAATTTGTTGTCAAAAATTTAAGAAAAATCTAAATGTTTCAAATGGACGTGTGGACTTTTAGGTAACCATATAGAGTTGGTTCGCTGTCTATAAATGTACCTAACTGTAATAGGAATTAATTGAAAAGTTATGAATAGATTTGACAAATCTAACATGTCTAAATTAACGAAAAGAGCTAACTGTTACGGACGGACCGACCCTAATTATTAAAAAGATTCGCTTTTGAAAATCAGACAAACATAGACATCAATTTATCAAACATCTTTTTTCTTTCATATTATACCTAATCAATTTATTTTTCAGGTGACCGAATCCATCGTGATATTCTTTCTGCAAAAGTTTTGTGGGTCGCACAGCAATCCTGAGATGGACAAACTAATTGTGGATCAGCTTGGCTGCATTGCTATTGCAAGGTTGGTGTAACTTAGTCTGATCCTATTATATAAAGTAGTAAAGATTTTTTGTCTGAAGCGTAAGATGACAATAACTACTGAACTGATTTGACTCTCTGTATTAGGTAATCTTAATATAGGTCCTGTGATGGTTTTAGGCTATTTTAAGGGATTTAAGATATGTTTCTATCCCCATCTTGCTCCTTACAGAGACCCTACAGGCTAGGGTTGTAGCCGCTAGTATGCATTAAGAAAAGGGAAAAAGAAGACAAATAAAAGGGGACTAAAGAAACGGGAGCTAATGACGTCACTTCGAGCGCTTGAACCGTTAATAGATTAAGAATGATTAAAGAGGGAGGGAGGAGACATTAGACTGAAAAATTACACTTGTACATAAAGTTCTTTAACTATTTTATATTATCAAAACTTTTATTGAAATTTGATTGGTTTGTTCTAAACAAGTAGGTAGTGTCCAATCTTTACATACAAAAATTTTAATCCGGCCACAGAAGGAGTAATTTTGTAAATCACCATTGTAGAATGTAGATGTATATCAATTTATCGTCCATCGTCTTATCCCTTATTATTCCTGGAACCTACCTAATATATCATCTATCATGATAAAGGACTTAGAATAGTGTATTTTTTTAAAAATAGGTTGAAAAACATACCTACTAACTTTAAAATATGATAAAGGACTGAAAACGAAGATAAAGTGTATGAAGATATAATGAAGCTCTTCAGTGACACCACCATCAAGGCATCTCAAGCTGTTTATGGACAGGTGACAATACATATTCTAGGTTTTTTTATACAGAGTTATCCGCATTTACGGAAAAAAACAGGATTATCCCTTTTTTCATATGTCATAGGGGCCAGGGACGAAATGACCTAGAAATATTTCTATTTACGTTTAGGTGGGCCGTTTTTTTCACTCACACCAAACATATTTTTTTCTTCAATCAGTTTTGTAAGG
>LS042718.1:0-13843 GCA_900241095.1 Acartia tonsa | reverse complement strand
AGGACAATTCTAACATGCCTAAATTAACGAATAAAAGCTATCTATCTCGGACGGACGGACGTACGGACGGACGGACGGACGGACGGACCGACCCTAATTATAGAAAAGCTTCGCTTTTAAAAAGTCTGTAAGTGTGAGTGTCCATATTAAAAATGATTACTTTTAGATTTGTTAAAACACTTTTTATTTGATATCATTATATATCCAAAATTTAGAATATTAAAACATAAACATGCTTTTCCTAAACTTCCTGTATCTAAGTTATTTTTATTAAGTCTTCTATATAATTTTGAATTATTAGTGTTAATGTTTGTTTGGGAGACCTTTTGATTCGTTGAGCTTCGCTTTTAGTAATGTTTTTATCCTTGTTTTAATCATTTCAAGCTAAAAAAGGTAAGAAATTTTATAACTATGAGAGTCAGGTCTACCAAGCAATAATTATTTTAAAGGGATATTAAATGATATTCTAATTAGGATATATAAGTATACTTAGATGTTTATGTGAATATATGCATATCAAATCATATTTAATATTATTTAGATAGTTTGGGGTTGTTACTTGTATTGTATGACAAATCCTTCTTATCAAATGTATGAGATGATAAAACATACAAAACATGTAATTTTTATGAAAAATGATAAGAACATACGCAAGAATATTAATATGTTCATTTTTCACTTTTGATAACACATTGGATTTATTATTACTTGGATACTATACCAGATTATTATGTACTTGAAAAGTGAAAATTGTAGCTCGCTATAATAACAACCCCCCACATCTATCCCCTTTTCCCCATCCTCTCCACTCCTACTTGAAAGACGAACTTACTAATAATAAGTGAAGTTCATGTTAGCAACTTATTTATCTCCTGTCATAATATCCACATATATTCTATATCCATTGATAAAATTTCTAAGTTTGACATTATTTGCTAATAAAATAAACTCCCCCCTTTTTATTTTGTTAATTCAGTTTTTAAATATTTTATAAATATTTGGTATCATGATAATAATCATGATTTGCACAAAAATACTAAAAAATACCAATTTGTCCTATAATTTGTATAAAAGCAAGGACGATAACGTTCAAAAGTAGCTAAGCTTCAATACTAAAAAAAAAGTATAAAATATTTTTTTGGAGGGGATGGGATTTCTCTTGGGAGGGTAAAGGTACCCTTCCCCAAAATAGTTAAAAACCTTTCCTTGACCTATAAGAAGTTTCACTGTACAGAAAAACCAAACACACAGACAGAGAGACAGACATCCTGTTACATTATATGAGTAAGTATGAACAAGTAACCGAAATAGAAATAAATATTTAAAAACTGACCCATCCCAAAACTTATCTTTCATAACTTGACCACAATAACCGCATAAATATGTAAACTTTTCACTGTAATTGCCAGTTGAATAAAATCAATATGAAAGTGAATATCCCCTGCTGGATGGTCATGGCAACCGCTGTTTCATGGCTGGGACAGTCTGCCCATGCCAAAACTATTAGGGAAAATATAAAATTATTAAAATTTTATTTTATTTAATTTATTTGATAATTATAGATTATCTGCACTTATTTTAAAAAGTTTAGTACTTAAATCTAAATCCTTATATCAAAGCAACAGGATGTTTGTCTGTCTTTATATATGTGTGTTTGTACAATTATGGTTCTACTTTACTGTAACACTTCTTATAGGTCAAGGGAAGTTTCATAAATATTTTTAGGGAGGGTATCCCTACCCTTCCAATAGAAAATTGTAAGGTAGAGCGCGTGCGTAACTACATTACCGATTTTTTTAATATTTGACCGTATAAAAACCCTCGAATATCATAAACCATCACAATTATTAAAGAAGCGTTTATAAAAAATATATTGTATTTAGTTTTATGTGAAATAATAATTACGCCAAAATAAATTTTGTATTTGATTTGAAACAGAGAAGGGACTACAGTTAAGGTTTCTGTATTTTATGAATCTCTCTGTCCTGACAGCCAGGAGTAAGTACAATTTCTACAATAATTCAATAAGATTATGGCTTCGAATCCGTTTCAATTCCACTGGATTAAAACCAGTTCTGAGATACTGAGAAAAAAAATCATGTATTATAAACTTTTGTCCATGAAAAATAAAATAAAAACAAAGCCCTAATTTCTTATCCTCGGATAACTGTCGAAAATAACTAAGATTTGGCGAATTGGTAATCATTGCTTAAATTCCGACATATATTTCAAGTAAGGTATTATGGAAGGCTAAAAAAAGAAAAATTACACGCTAGGACTAGCAAAAAAAGAGAAATTAAACTATTTTCATTCTCTTCAATTTCTATGAAATATGCTTTTCTTATTCGCGATTAAGAAAGTTTAAATCCACTGAAAATAAAACATTTATTGCTATTATAATTGGACCAAAAAAACGGACTAACATACTTAATATTGGAATATTTCTCTATTAATACTTATTCAGTTTTGTTAATACACAGTTGGCTCCTGTGTGGGGCACATTCAAAGAAGGAGAACTTCAGGTAAACAACAAAATTTAAAAATAAAGTTTAAAAAACATATATAAAGCTATCATTATAACCTTAGGATTTTTAGCATTTTCACACAAAGAACCTTTTTGAGCAATGACAACCTACCATCCTTATTTTTCAATAATGGTTAGGTTAAATTGGTTACTGTCAACATAACGGCTTCGCAGATTTGAGCCACCTGTAGGGATTTGTCATATGAAAAAAAAATAACCTCCCCCTTATTTTCAATTTATTTCTATTTACTTTGTGTTAGAGCACAGATTTTCCATGTTTATATATGCGGTGTAGTGATTGACCTGAACTTAAAAATAACTTCTTAACAAAGTTTAATTTTTATGTAATGTTTTCTTTTTTTTAGGTTGAATTTAATCCATTTGGAAAGGCAAATTGGTCTATCGCTGGCACTCATTACGATTTCACGTAAGTTATATTTGTTTCTTAATTAAAAATATTTTTTTAAAATTTTGCAGGTTCTAGCAAACTAAGTTCTGGGGCCTTATTCTCTTTGGAGGATGGAATTATCTTACCACCCTCCCCTAAAATAGTTATAATCCTATTCTAGGCCTATAAGAAACTTAACATTGAAGGAGAACTATGTCAGTTCAGCAGTTAGCGAGATCCTTCGCAACAAACAAAAAGACACACACAGAAATACATACTGTTACTTTAGTATAATTATATAAATATTTAGATGTCAGCACGGAGATATGGAATGTGCGTGCAACATGGCCCAGGCCTGCATGCTCAAGCTGGTCCCTGAACAGAAGGATCTAGTCCCTGCAATACATTGTATGATGAGTAACCAACCTACCCTAGGTAAATTGGTTTGAATTACCCATAGGGTAAAAAAACATATTTTTTTTATCTGTAAAATTTTTTAAAAATCATGTGAATCTTAGTTAAACCAAAATAGCCAAAACTATCATAATTCAAACTCGGTTTATTTACGTAAAGGTTGATTAAGCTAAATAATTTTATTACTATAGTTATTATCCGATATATAATGTATACATAAGTAATAGGATGTCTATTTGTCTGTCTTCACAAAAGATCTCGCTATAACCGCTTGACCGATATTGAGGGAGGTTACGTCCAATCGCCCATGAGAAAATTAAGCTCTTGACCTCAAGGAGCTTAGTCGCCAGTTAAAAATAACAAGAACAAAAATATTCAGGAGAAGGATGTCTGCCCGCTGGTGTCCACGTAGAAGATCTAAGAAGGTGCCTTATTCAAGAAGGAGAAACTAGGTAAGAACAAAGATCTAAAGAGATAAGACAAAAGTCGATAAATTGATATACATCCCTAATGATGATACACAAAATTACCCCTTAAAATTAGTTGTTAAAACGTTTAAACACTCAACTTAATGAACCAACATATCAAAATTCACCAAGTCCCCAAAGATATTAAGCTAACGAATAAGAAGACGTTATTATAAAAATTGTTATTATAAAACTTTGGAGACTCGTGTAAGAAAGAGCCTCTTGACCCGCCTCTCTCTCTCTTTCTAGGTAAGGATTATTTATTACAAGTTAGAATATTAAACAAATTTTGAATAAAGAAGATAATACAGTTGCTAACTCTACCTGAGCAGCACGATACGAATTTGGGGTTTTCCTTATATCAAACTATAAGAATTGAATTAAATTAGTACCAGACTTTCAGAATTTTTTTCATGAATATTTTATCAATACTGATCTTTCTATAAGGATTACTTTTTTCCCCTAAACTTTATTAATTAAACCTTGAATCTAGACTGCACAAGCTTGGTATGGAGACCCATAATCTGGATCCTGCCCTAAACTTTGTCCCCTGGATCCTGTTCAATGGAAGATTTGTATCCCAAGACTGGGAAAACTCACTCTCCAATTTTAAGGTAGGTTTTTACATGGAAAGAATTCTAAACAATATTGAATGTAATGAAGCTACTCTATAGTTAAATAAGGTCGCCTTACAGTCAGCTAAACTAAAGAATAACTATGATTTTCTGGGCTGCTATTTTTTATATGTGACAAAAGTTTCTTGAAATAATTCCATGAAAAATGAGCATCCAATCTTTAACTTACTTTGTCTGTCTATCAATTACACTGTAGAATTTTTATTTGGCTATAATTGTTCATACCTTCCTATTCTGCAAACACCACTGTAGATACTAATATACAATGCGTCATAAAACAATACAATTATAGTTGAGATTTTGCATTTATATTAAGTTTTCAATTTGAATTATGTTTAGGATGTGTTGTGTACCAATTATTTGCAGAACACAGACGAGTGCAAAGCTTACAACACCCACAAGAAACAGAAAATCTATTTTTAAGAAATTTAAGAATAAAAATTTCTCTGATTTTAAATTTATTCAATTTAATCAACATTTCTTAATAAAGTAATAATTTATTTTTGTTGATTCTAGATATATTTTCTTTTGGAGCAACATTTTCTTATTCAATGGCTTAACATCTTTTGGGGACTTTTACTGAATTTTGACTGGTTGGTTCATTAAGTTGATTGTTCAAACGTTTCAGCCACTGATTGTAATTTATAAAAAGGGCAACTTTGTGGATCATTATTGGGGATCTATGCATTGTTATAGACTTATATGGTTTTAAAAATTAAGTATAAACGATGTAATAATAATGAAGTATAATTTATATTGCTCATGTCAGATAATATTGGAACAATAATTTACACACAATCATGAAAGCAAATTTTATCCTAAATATGCAAATATGGCGAACTGCAGTATATCTAATACGGGATCTAAAGGGATAATACAATTGGATGATAAATTTATGTATATCCCCAATGATGATACACAATAAACCAACCAATGAAAATTAAATATTAGTCCCTAAAGTTGTTGAGCCAACGAATAAGAAAACTTTATTTTGAAACTTTGGGGACTACTGTAATAAATGTTCCTTTCATTGTTAATTCTCTTTACAGGAACATTTAAATTATTTCAACCTGAAGATCTTAAGTAACAAACAAACGTTTAAACTCCTTTTCCTTGGGGCAGCATAACTTCTAGGATGAGAAGTAACAAGAAAAAAAAGACTTGATTGTTGAAATTGTGGCGTGTTTGTAACAAGTCACGTAACTGACGTCATTATGAGCTACACATAATTACTTAACTTACCTTGCTAGAGATTTAAGGATTGTAGTCTTGCCAGCATTATCCAACCCAAGCAACAAGATCCGTAGTTCTCTATCTGGGGAGCTCTTCAATTTCCTATAATTAATTGTTTATCAAAGGGTGAGCCAAAAATATGAATAT
The DNA here is from genome assembly GCA_900241095.1 of Acartia tonsa. NCBI lineage: Eukaryota > Metazoa > Arthropoda > Copepoda > Calanoida > Acartiidae > Acartia > Acartia tonsa. Next base: position 8,035 of record LS042718.1, on the reverse strand, counting down.
GCTTTTAAAATTTAAATCGCACGACTTGTGTTGATATTAGAAGAATGTTATGCATACATTTAGAACCGCAATGAACTCTATCTTTTGAAACATAAAAACAATCCCTATGCTACGCATACGTGGTAAAACTTGACTTGCAAGTAAATCATTAAAGATTAAAGTATAAAATGTGCCGAAAAATATGCATACACCTTTACAACTTAATCTTCGCGGCTTGTGTTAATGGTAGAAAAATTATATGCACCTCGTTAGAACCGTCATAAACTTTAGTTTATGATAATGCCAACTTTTCGGTCTTAATATTTCCACAGGTGAAAAGGTTTTAAAACATTATCTATAAATGCTTTCCTAAACAGCATATAACAATTAAACCAGCCATTATTTTTTAGTTTTTAGCTATTAAAATCAGCCAAATCCCGATTAAGTCGATGTACTTACATTAAAATCATAAAAATACAATTCTTTTATATTCTCACATTCTTAAATATATTAAATGCATATTTGAAACCTGATCATACCGGAACAGTGCAATTAAAACCAATTTTATTAGCATATATGTTAAGAAATTATTTGGTATCTTTGAATTTCTTTCAAAATCTTTTGAAAATACCAAATTTAGAATGAAAAACAAAAATGGATAAAATTAGAAATACCTCAAAATAGCCAGAAGTCCCATGTTCTAACTAAAAACGACTCTTGTATTTCAAAACCAACTTCTATAATAACATAAAAAATATCCTTCTGATTTAGAGTCAAATTTCTAACTACAAAAATAGATACAGGTATTTCAAATTCAAAATTAAGGAATTTTCTAAATAAATTTCACAAACTTTAAAAGCAATAGTTTTGTTTAACTTATATTATGGTATTAATGGTTAATTAATTTTATTTAATTTACATGTAGGAAATACGTATATTTACCCCTGTAAAGGTAACCAATGGTTACAAGTTTATTGTTGCACTATGCAGGGGAGCTTTCCCTTGTATTTTCAACAATTCTACAGTCTACACATTCATAACTGGCTTTCTAGTATGTTTAAGGAAATAGGAATATACAAATCGAGGGAAAAGAAAGGAGAAGAGCAAGACCAATTGATGCTTATTAAACGACAAATATTGTAATGAAAATCAACTTTTTCATCGCTTGCGATTTCATTACTTTTTGTATCTTATTTTTATTTGTTAAAACCGAAGCTTTTCTATAAATTAGAGTTGGTCCGTCCGTACGTCCAAACGTCCGTGCGTATCGGATAGATCTTTTCTTTAATTTAGGCATGTTAGAATTGTCCTATCAATTATCAAACTTTGCATGATGAATCCTGTAGGAGTTAGGTACGAGTTAGGAAGCGAACCAACTCCTAGAATGCCTTATTTTTGGTGGCCTAATCCTGCTGGGCTGGACATTATTTGTAACCACAATTTCTTTTATTTTGAGCCATTATACTTATCCTTTTCCTCAAATATTTCAATCAAAGCTTAGATTGTAATAGAAAAGTATAATATAAATATATATGTATATCATAAGTGGATGATTATACTTTATAAAATCAATAAATATTTATAATGTACAAGAATTAATCATGAAATAACAAATAAATAGATAATTTCTCTGATACATATCTGTCTCATTAGAATGATTATTTTTAGCAGCAAAGCTTTCCTGCATATAAGGTCTATCCGTTTATTTGTAGTAGAAAGTTACTATTGTACATTTAGGGATTTTAAACCTTCTTTAAAACCTTCTTCAAAAACTTTGATATGATCGTCAAATCTTTATGTTCGATAATCTAATTTATTTCCTAAAAATTGTCAAGGTCGCCCCTAAATTCGTAAGAGGGAGTTAAACAACCCTCTACAACCTTTGTTTATATTTTGACTTACGGGCAGTAGCAATTTCGGCTTGAGTTTTAAAATTAATTGTGGCTACCTAAAAAAATTATCCCGAAATTAACAGTTATCTCACCCAAATATCATCAAACACAATAAATATTTCAAATCAGGCAAATTAAATTATTCATATTTTACCCTAGAATACATTATCTTTGTCGTCTTCAATGGCAATATCTCAGAAATATTCATTGTAAAACCAAATATTATTCTTCTCAGAAAATATCGGGGAGTTAATGGGATAAGACAAGGGATGATAACAGGATGTATTTAATATACACCCCAAATTATAATGAACAAAATAACCTCTTTGGTAGATTCAATATTCAGTAAAAAGTTCCCAAAATTTACTTTTAATCAATGTGAGAAATTTGTATGAAACTTTTAAGGACCGGTATAATATACAGAGTGCTCCCTCTTTTCCTGAAAAACATTGTCTTTTTGGGCGAAATCTTATTTTTGAATTTTGATAATAATAATGCCGCAAGTATAATCAACAACATTTCAACAATAATAGGACAGAAAAGTATTTTCATGTTAGTAAAAATATAAGAAATGATTAACAAAAATATGATACTTGATTCTCAAAAGAATAGCAAACTTTTAAGGCAAAGTATATATGATTTTTTTCGTAAGAGAGTTCTTTCAGATAAATTGCATGTTAGTTTGTCTGTCCGTTAGATATCGCTACCCAAAAGACTGATCAAATTCTCATTTTATGGAGGCTTTATCTGTTTTAAGAGGAATTGATTTGTCATCAATTTGTCCCGAAAGAATTTTTCCTTAAAAAAATAATTGATTATGATTAGTTTTAATTAAACACTTTGTTAAGATCAAACGTCTCTTAATTCGTTTGTTGAATAATAGTACAAATTTACTTCAGAAAAATTCAATATATAGTACAGATTTTTCAATATAGATTAAAGATTATACTTTATAAATACAATGCCTCATAGATAATAAGATAATCCCGGAACATCACAAAATTGTTTATCGGTACTAACCTTTGCAGCTTTTTTTTTGAGAAAATGAAAATATAATCTTTATTCCTTATTTCATACTATCTTTAAACTCTACTATAAAAAAAGAAAATCATTTATGTTATAAACATATTTCAATGCTTTAATTTGCTTTAAGATCGAACATATTTTTAAAGAATAATTTCATTGTTTAATTCCTCTCAAATAACAAACAAAATACCAAAATTTTAAATACGGAAAGTGTTATGTGTGACGTCATAAAAATTCCTCTAAATCCATCTCTTTTTTAGAAGTTTCCTTTCCCACTTCTCTTCTCATCCTTCTTAGACGTTTTTTATGAGGTCACAAACAACACTTTCCGTATCTCGAAATTTTAAACTTTTCTAAATCAACCCCCTTCTTATTTACCTCTGGTGATGGTTAATAAGATAATGCGGCCAGAACTATTTTAGTAACTCCACAGGCTCAGATATAACACAAACGCTTGTCGGAGAGTCTTAACTGCGCCTGTTTTAGTTGAAGGATCTGAAATATTTTGTACAACCAGTATCCCAGTACAATCATTTCACCTGGCTAGGACATGTTCTAAGGATTCATGGTAGGAGGATACTGGAAACCAGAAGGGAGCAGGAGATGCGGGAGGCCAAAGGGGACCTGGCGCTGGACATGGAGGAGACTTCCAAGTACAGAAACAAATGTGGTAACTCTTGTCAGGTCCTTATGTTTCTCATTGGAGTGAAGAGCGAAAAAAGAAGAGGTACCATCAAGCACAACTATTTAATTTGCGGTTTAGGACGAAATTCGAACCTATCTTCTAAAAGAATGATCAACCGATGTGCTATGTGACGTGTTTTTTTTTATTTAAAATTGCGCGAAAGTTTTGAAGGGTGTGGCATGTATAGAGAAAATATGTGACGCAATACTGCTTATTGTAAACTGAAAAACTGCAATGAAAAAGTAACTTTTGTTATTATTGTGACCATTATAATGACGTTTCAAATGCAAATAAAATGTACATAGATATTTGTTTATTTTTTCTACGCAATTGCTAACAAATAATCTGTACAAGGCACCAGCATTATTACACCAAACCTCTAATTTTACATTTCTACCTCCTTGTTTATTTTCCTTCATATAAATACTCCATCCCCCTTTTAAGTATGGCTTTAGAAATAAACTACCTCCCCTAATACAGTGATCAAAACTCCATATTTTGACTCCCTATCTTTTAGCTCTTTCTTTCTTTAAAATAAAAATCCATTCCCTTCTCTCTTTATTCCCTTTTACCACCCCGTATTATGTTAATGTAATATAACTAATCTTAAAAATTCTCACATTTAACTATATTTAGCGTTTTAATTAGGCTTCACAGGGATATTTAAGGAAAAGGTTCAGATCAGAACCTAGTAAAAGTTTCTGACTCTGATTATGACGTAAAAAGAATTATCCAATGAGAGGCCACTATAAATTTTACCATTGGTCAATTACAGTGTATACTGGCCTCTTATTGGCTAATTTTTTTTTACGTCATGATCAGAGTCATACCTATTTACTAGGTTCCAAAGATCACTTACAAAAAAATTATGTCCAAATCTAGCGAAACTTTTTATTGTCAAAGGAATCTATTAGAAATATAATGATTATATTTTCCTTTCCAATCGTATATTTATTTCTTACACGCGGCTACTCCCCTAATGGCCTCTAGAATCACTTGAAGAAAGGAGGGCAGGCCGACCCTTGAGTTTTAAGTTTAACTTTGAAACGAGAAAAAAAAATTGAGGGTATTTAAAGGTGATGGTACCCTCCCTACCTAAATGATTATAGATATTCACATGACCTATAAGAAGCTTCACCGAAAAAGATAACCATATCGGTTCAGTGATATCCTTTGGTATTCACAGACAGAGAGACACACACACAGAAAAACATCCTGTTTCATTTATGCAAGGATAATTCCGATAAGACATTAAACAAATATTAAAGAATAATTGCATGTGTTTTAAATTTTTATCAATTTAATTTTAAAGTAGATGCGCTAACCATCGTATGTTATTTTCTTTGTGATTTTGTATGGATACTCTTCCACAGCTCCTGTAGATCTGGTATCGGAGCGGAGAAATGGTAATAACTTCTCTAAACTTTGTTCAACAGTCTTGCTTTACCTGTACAACAAACAGGTGTACAATAAACTATAAAGAATATCTGTACACAAAAAGTGTGTACAATTAGATTTTTTCAATAACAAAATAATAGTGAAGGAAAAAAATTTGAAAAATCTCTGTACAAAAAAACTTAGTATAAAAATTCAGAAAAAAATTAATTAAAGTTACTTTAGTAGTGCAAAGCATTGTACAAAAAGTGTAAACATTCCAATTGTACACAAAATTTCATAATCAGTGCATAAACGGTGCAGTATATGGTGTATACTGGTGCATAATATTCATAATTTAAATGTGAACGAGAGTTGAACGAAAATAAAAGGAAATAGCTAAGAATCGACAAAAAATATTAATTGATCTAAGAAAATTAAATTAAATGCTTATCAATGCTTAAATTTCAGTGAATATAACTAAGCTAAGCCAATAAACATAAATTAAAACAATTAAAAATGTTAAAAGAAGCAAGAATAAATAAATAAATCATGCTTACAGATACTCAGGTAAAGATTCTCTTTTCAACCATTTTTCTTTTTTTTTTAAAAGGCGTTTCTAAATATTATTAAGCTTAGCATATTGGTCCGTTCTTACATATTTATTCATTATGACTCAAAATTTGGTAAGGCCCTTTTAAAACAAACTTTTGAAAAATCAATGTTGACTTCAGAATCTAACCAATCACTTTGAGTTTACTTAGGCTTTTAATTCATAGACTAATCTAAATTTTTCAAGAAAAAGTAACATGTTTGATTTTAAATTTGTACCCATATAATAAAAGATTTCACATTAAAAAAAATTTACATATTCATTCTATGACAAATTTAATGTTTTAGTATCTTTCAAATTCAAAATCCAATTTTATTTATAAATGTGTCTAAAGGAACTAAGTTTTCAAATTTGTAAATAACTTTGATGTATTTTTTAAAGAACTATACTTATACATTTTTCACATACCTCCTAGAATTGTCTATAACTTAAAAGCTGTTTATAATCATAATGCAAACAATTTGTTAATAAAAAAAGAATTATTATTTCAATTTTGCAATAACAACAGTATTATATGTATTTGTGTTATTTGAACAAATTTTAACTGAATGAAATTGCAGTTTTATTAATGCGTAGAAAGTCTAGGAGACAAGTTTCTTCAGAAAAAATATTTTAAAAAGGCAATAAAACAACGTTTTGAGTTTAATTAACTATAAAATAAATTCGTCTTTCAGATTTATTTTTTGCACACAAGCGGGTTTGAATTTGAGGCTTTGGCGCGGCTAATTCACGGCTGCCGAGCCCTGCCTAAAACCATTGAGGCACATCTTTTCCCTCAATTTTGTAAAAACTGCAATATTTATTGGTGCTAAAAATTGAATTTGCATAGAACCCTAATAGATAAATTGAATTTGCAAGTTCAGATGCACATTTAATGGGTGTTTCTGAATTTACAAGAAAAAAACTTTTGTAGCAGGCTGCATACGTAGATTTTGCCACGAAAATTCAATTTAGCCTACTTATAAAATATCCCATTATAAATAGTAGAAATGTTTTTGTTTCTGTGGCTTAAGATTTTGGTGAGTAGTGAACTTCGAACTGATTGAGTTCTCCATTTTATGGAAACTTCTTATTGGTCCCTGGATGGTTTTAGGCTATTTGATTTTTATATCTAAGTTTGGTTTTAGGATATTTTCTTACTTTCCTTACTCCTAAGAACAAAAACTCCTAGATGCAGCCGCTAGTACGCATATAAAGAAGTTGAAAGGTTGTATGTCTGTGTATTTCTAATAATTTCCATAACCTCCGTTCAAATAGTTTATTGGTAATTTTTTCCAATCACTTATTCTCGTTTCAAAATTTTTGTTACAATTTTCATGGAGGAACTTCCCTGCCCCGTGAAACTATGCATCCATAATTTTGTATTTTATTTAATTTCAGATGAATGTTGAGCTCCCTGCCAGGAATTTTGCATTCAATAATAAATTATCTTAGATGCATAATATTGTTGCTTTGACATTAGCAAGGCCTTTGATAGATTTCTTTTAATTAAAAAACTTGTTTCTTTGCCGCAAATTCCCTAAATAATCCTCAAACAATTGGATTAATTCGGCATTTATTCACAGCTGAGCTGCCATTTTGAGTGGCTAAGCAATCTTTAAAAAAAGTCGCTTAACATGGCTGGTTATCGCGACCTGATGACAATAATTCAACAGTCATTTGGAAATACACTGCCGCAGTATATTTTTCCGCAGCTTTTTCAGCTACACCTGCAATTATTCTTGGTAAAAGGTACATTCTTTAGACATTCCTTATTTAGCGGTTATTTAGCGTTAACTTAAAATTTCTTTTATAAGGCCTTATTTTTTTGAGATGTTTCCTTCTGGTCTTAATAAGCATATTCTAAAGTAATTATGAATCATTTATTTTTTATGTGGAATTTACAAAATTTAGGTAATAATGCAAAATGTGTTTAATAGAGAGGTGCACTATGTAAGTGAGAACGGCCGTGTAGAAGGTCTTATTCTAGAACCTGGACAGAGTTCGCAGGATGGACTTCAGTTTTTATATCAGGTACAACATCTATTTTCATGCAAACGTTTATGCAGGGGGATACAGAATATTAGACTGTAAATTAAATTGGGACCCAAAGTTTTTAGCATCGTATCTTTGGGTTCTTTACTGAATTTTTAACAAATACTTATATTCTACAGGAGTAGTAATATTTTTTTTTTCTAATTTTCCCTTATGATCCCTACATGATTCATCAAAAAACATACTTTTCTTGTAAGTGAACATTTTAAAATTTCCATGAACAATTTAATAATCCCCACAAAGTTTTGAAGTTTTCTATTGTTTAGATTTTAAAAACTAATATTAAACATAACAATTTGAAGTCTAATATAAATCCTTATAATAAAGTAACAGGATGTCTGTATGTTTGTGTGTCTGTTTGTACCGAAGGATCTCGCTAACCGCTGAACCTATCGGGTTCTCCTTAACAGGGTAGCTTCTCATAGGTCCCGG
>LS044110.1:4101-18105 GCA_900241095.1 Acartia tonsa | reverse complement strand
TTTTGCTTTGACTCTTATAAATTTATATTATGATAATTAAGTTCTAACACTATACAAGTGTTAATGTCCGTTTGTCCTACCGTTTCAGTGCTTCGCTTTTATGGATGTTGTCATCCTTGTTTTTACAATAAAAAATGTACATAAAATGAAAACAGTGGAATACCTCACCTTGTCAAGATAGCATCGTTTCCCCAAGACCAGGCTCTGTTATAATCTGTATTAATAAACTGAGGTGGATTCTTTAAAAAAAAAGGGGGTCGCTACATCGCTGGTGATGCAAAATTGTTTTTGTGAAAAATCCTCTAAAATCACATATAAAATCTACAAAAATTAAATAAAATCTCGTGTTAATAACCCTTTTATGATTCTATTCCTTTTTTAGATTTTTTATGAAATTTTTGGAGGATTTTTCATAAAACACTTTTGCCTAACCAGCGATGCAGCTAACCTATTTTTTTTTAAGAATTCACCCCTGTATAAAATTTAAAACTATTTACTAAAGTCTCTAAGTGTAGGATCCATTCATATTTATCCGAAGTCCTGGAGAATCAGGACCTCCATGATCATACCTGGAATCTAAAGTTTTTTTGTAAACTCTATTTTTTATATTTTTCTATTTCAGTATTTTATCAGTGTTTATTGTTTTGCTAAAGTCTAAAATGGGGTAAAATATAATATTTTCTTTATCTCGATGACTCAGTAAAGTTTGCTGGCATACTGTCTAATGCAATATTTTTTCTAGTATGGCTTCAAAATTGATTATTATCCTTTGGATTAAAACCACTTCAAAGCCATACTAAAGAATCATGTATATCATCGTATTAAAGACAATCTTCCATGAATATTTTTTTAAAATAACAAAACTGGTTTTATCTTAATATTTTCAATTTTTTTATATTCGAGGAAAATTGTCTATAATAGGATGCAATGAATAACTATATGTTAAAAGTTTGTAACAAAATTTAAATTGAGGCATTTTCTGATAACTCGGGGGAACGACTTAATGTGGGCCATCTACATCATGAGATCAATAAGAGAAATGGTAAAGGTAATCTATCTATTTATCTCTCTATCTATCTATCTATCCATTAATTTATCAATCCATCTATTTATCTCTCTGCCTTTCTATCTATCCATTAGTTGAGCAATCTATCTATGTATCAATCTGACTGTCTATCTATTCATTAATTTATCAATCCATCTATTTATCTCTCTGTCTATCTATCTTTCTTTTAATCTATATACCAATCTACGTAAGGCTAAGGAAACCATAACCAGAGGGACGTCCAAGCTTTTAATTTTGTGGGGGATAAAATGAGGAGTTCAAAGGTTTGAGGTGGGTAATCCAATGTATTTCTTTAAAACACTGAGGGGTGTCACTGTATACACCCCTATACCCCCACCCTAACGTCTACTCTAGCCAAGAAAATAAATGTCTTATCATATTATAGGTAGATCAAGTAACAAACTGTTCATAGAAACTGCTTTATTCTTGGATGCAGCCGCTTACAAATCCTACCAGGAAGATTATTAAAGTCCCTCCACAGAACATGACGTCATACGTTAGAATAACCAATGAGAGGCCAGCATAAATTTCACCATTGGTCAATTACAGTGTATACTAGCCTCTCATTGTCTATTCTATCGTATGATGTCATAATCTGTGGAGGGACTTTAATCATCTTCTCCTACCAGTATTATTTCTCTGTAACCGGATTTTCAAATCCTGATGTTAGAATTAGAGATCTCATGCTAAGGTAAAAAGTACTTTGAAAATTGACAAAGCCTAAAATGTCACGTGTGACGTCATAAAAATCCATCTCTATTTTGGGGGTTTCCTTTCCCACTTCTTCACTGAAAAAAATTTGTAAAGCATCGTATTACAGATAATTTTCGACGATTATTAAAATCAAATTTATTAAATTAAAACCATTTTCATTTTCATATTCGCGGAAAGCTCTAATACGATGCGGTGAATAACTTTTCTTTCCATACTTAGTTCATTAGCTACCCTATAAATCATAAAAGTATTGGTTAGTTCGTTAGTTAAATCAGCTTTTATATCAAACACCCGAAAGCTAAGCTGTTTCTATTAGGAGTAAAATTATACCACCTAAAATAAATATGAAAGATAAATTTGAAAATAACTTATTCTTTTTGCATATATATTTGTATTTTAGAATGACCGACAGGCCAATGTTATTATATAAGGGATATATTATTGTTATAGGGAATCTTCACATAGGTTTTTCAGCCGTCTATCTTGAATAGCTACCAAGAAATTCATGTTTCCCCCGTACCGTTTTTTACAGAAAGACGGACAGACAAACGAAATAACAAATGACAAGATGGACTGACATTTCGGATTATAGAGTTGCTTTGCTATTGATTTTTAGTAGGTAACAAATTTGATTACATCTATTTTTTTTCAGTTATATGAACTCAATTCAAGCCATCTACCATTTCCCTTCCCTGGGTAAACAAGTTGACTTTTCTCTCGTCAAAATGGAAATTCAAAAAACTCAGGTATAGATAGATAGATAGATACATAGATAGATGTGTACTTTAGACTTTTTAGTACATTATGAGAAGAAGATAAGTAGGATCCAGGGATCTTAAGGGATAAGACAATAACTGATAAATTAATGTACATCCCTAATGAGTGTACACAAAATTACAACTTCTGTAGATTATAATTAGTGGTTGGGCACTGAACTAAATGAACCAACTAATCAAAATTCATTAAAACTAAAAGTCCCCAAAGTTGTTAGCAAACGAATAAGAAACGTTATTTTAAAACTTTGGAGGCTAGTGTAATAAAAATTCAGATGTCCCCTCCCAATCAATGTTGAAAATATGTTTGATGGGTTAGATACTCATCATATTACACATATCCTTATATAAAAGTAACAGGAGAATGTTTGTCTGTCTGTCATTTTTTTTGTACCAAAGGATCTTGCTAATCGCTGAACCGGTATGGTTCTCATCCTCTGCAATGAAGCTTCTCATTGTTCCAAGGAAGGTTTATAACTATTTTGGAGAGGGGTACCTATTCCCTCCTCCCATATCCCCCACTCAAATCTAAAGTACCCCATGAGGCGCAACTTGGACAAAGTAGCTTTGGACCAAGCAGCATCGGACAAGGTAACCTCGGACAAAGTAGCCTCAGGACAAGGTAGCCTCGGGACAATTGCTTAAGAAAAGTAGCCTACCTAGGTAAAATAGGAAAATTTCAGTTGTACATAAACTCTCAAACAATTAGGTACACCATATTTCAAAGTAAAAAGATTTTATTTTGTTTTGAAAAATTCCTTTTTTCAAAGTTCTTAAATATTTTTAGCCTGTTATTTGTTAAACTTATAATAATTTTAAATAGTATGAAGCTTGTTGTTTTCGTAAGAATTTTTGCAAATATGGTTATTATGTTATAGAATTAAGAAGGCTTGAATAAAGCGAAATATATTTCTTACAAAGAAGTTTGTTCTTACTGTGTAGTTAGCTCTAGCCGTTTTTTGAGGAAAATTTTTACAAAAAAAAGAGACATAAAGACAGACAATAAGACACACAGAATGACAGGCAGACAGAAAGACAGACAGACAGAAAGGCGGACAGAAATTGTGGAAAAATATGAAAAAGTTGTTAAAAAGAATTAAAAATTGTAAAAAATCGCCCAACCCCTTTTTGTAAAATCCACGATCCACGTTTTGTAAAATATTCGAAATTATGATTATAAACAATTAGTCATCTTTACACCTTTAAAATAGAGGGAAGTTAATGTATGTACATTAAACATTAAAATGGTTTATTTTTTAGCCATCTGGATTACCAACCTATGACGGAGAAAGGGGACAGCTTCTCACTTCTTTTTGTAACTATCAGGTATAAAAAGGTTTTTTTTATAGACAGCTTTCCGCGGATATTAAAATAAAAAAATTTTGGCTCCTAGACATTGCAGGCACGGTCCAACAAACTAGTATTAAGTTTATGTATTTTTTTTAATATGATTGGAAAATTGTTTTTAATACAATTCTATACATGATTTTTCTTTATGGCTGTGAACCAGTTTTAGCAGATATTAAACAGTTTCGAAGCCATACTGGAAAAAAAACTTTTAACTTTGAGTTAAAATACTGTATTGTATTTTCTACTTAATAAACTTTTATTATTAATAGTTTGGATATTTGATATTATATTTTCAGGGAAGCTTAAACCCATCTGGAGATGAGAATCCATTACATTGGGATATTGGCCTTTACATTTCTGGGCTAGGTACTTTTTAAATTGATTATCCTTATATAAAAGTAACAGGATATCTTTTTGTTTGTTTGTGTGCATTACATCTCGCAAACCGCTGGACTGATATGGTTTACCTTTACATTGAAGCTTCTTATAGCTCCAGGGAAGGATTGTACCATTTTGGTTAAAGGGTGGGTCAACTTACAACATCCTTCCCCTTACAAAAATGCCTTGGCTCAAAAAAAAACCTCATTACAACTTAAACAGTAAGAGTATCAAAGGAAGTAATCTTCACAAAAAAACAGAAGCCTATTCTTTAGGCATCTTGCAAATTAACTTTAAACCAGGGATAGCTATTCTAACCAATAATTCTACAAAAAATCACGAAACCTTATAACGTATCTGGTGGTATATTTTATTTTTGTCATGTAAGTGAAGAGTGGTGGGAAAGGGGGATGGGGGTTGTGGGGATATTTTCCTTTAGAGTTGTTTGTCAGAATATCATTCCCTTGTCCTGACTTTAAACATAAGAATTGTATTTCCCTTTTTGTTTCATCTCTAATTTCTGACATTGAGGGTTTTCTTCTTTTTATAGATTTTTGGGCGTATGAGGGATCCCAAAGAAGTTATCTAACCATGGGACTTGCTACTGTAACAGGTTAATAGATTATAGGCTTATTTTTGAAAAAAAAGATGGTGCAACTCAAAAATGCAACCAACTATGCCAAAAAATATTTTTATATTATTCATATTGGGACAACAAAATTGATCTTTCAGCTTCAAAAATAAGAAAATTACAGCTGTTGAAAATTTTTCAGTAAAAAGGACCCAAAAAGAAAAGTTACATTAAATAAAAGAAAGCGAAATTTCACTTTGATATTTATAGTCAGAAATTCTTAATCAAATAGGGGACATGCACAAATTTGTTGGCTCTTTACCTCTAATAGGAGCTGAGATAATTGAGAGGCCGTTTAACGCCCCTCCTCCTCCCTGCTACCCGACCAATAAAGGTGGGCTTGGTACCTGACCGACTTTAAAAAAATGTAAATCTTCTTTCAAATCTAGGAATCTGTACCAATAGTTATGGATGTGTTATTGGAGAATTTGGTGTTAGAAGTCAACAGGGAAAACCTTATCCTTCAACAGGTTTCTTTTTCACTAGTAGATACGCCCCTAGAGGCCTCTAGGGCTCTTGTGGGAAAGGAGAGGGAGAAGTCAACACTCAGCTTCAATTTTGTTTGTACTCCCAAATAGTTATAAAACTCCCCAGAACTTATAAGATGTTTCACTCTAAAGGAGGAACGTATTGGTTTAGCAGTTTGTAAAATCCTTCACTATAGAACTTTTATGGGGTGAAGAATCAAAGATTTTAAGAAAAAATAAAGATTTTTTTTGTATTTAAAGGGATAACAAAAACTATGTTTAATATTCAATAATTTTATTTTATTTGTAGGTTTTACTTCAGTATATGTAATGGCTCATGAGATTGGACATAACTTAGGTAATTATAATTCTAAATAAGTTTTTAAACAGCTATCTAATAAACAGTACCCCACCCGAAGGCTTGTTAGGTTAGAAAAAAAACATGGAAAACGGTTTACACAGAATGTACTGTGACCTTGTGAGTTCAGAACATGGTTGCCCTAAATTGAATTAGTACCTTCCCATTTTAGAAAATTTTAATATTATTTTGGTGATCGAATTTTACTTTTATTTTTAGTGTAGCTTCACCTAACCTCCTTTATTGTCTCATTTTGTTTTTCATGTTCCTCATGCAAATTCACTCACATTACAGTTGAATTGGCAGATATTGGAGCTTTCTAAAAAGGTCTCAATCAGTTTTCTAGCTCTAATACTTTTGAGATATCTCATCTATATTTCTTCATATAAATATTCTAATATTGCTCCAGATTGACCAAATTGGGGCCTAAAAATATCTACATTCAATGGACAAACCAAATATGTCTTTTTTAAAACTATGTATATTGTATATACATAAGTGTGCGGTGTGATAAATGTAGGATAAAATAAGGAGGTTTCGTGACTTTCAAATTTAAAAAAGTAGAAATTTTCTCTCTGAATTAGTATTTTTGATTATATAAAAAAAATATAACAGACATAAAAGAAAGCTATGGTCGTAAATTTAGGCATGCTATTTTTGTCTAATAGTTTTCAACATTGCCTGATTAATGAGGATTCCTGTAACAATTAGGTTAAATTAGTAAAGATTAGTAAATAAAGATCATAATCAGAAAGTCAAAACATTCATTTTATACAATTTAATATTTAGCTATTTTGAAATTTTGACTTCTATAACGATTAAAATAGATGCAATTTTTACAGATTTTCATAAAGATTTTGATTAAACTTCTAAATATAACATTGAAAGCGATGTTAGTATATATATTTGTTAACGTTCGTTTGTCTGACCCTTTGATTTGTTAATCTTTGATTTTCTTGATTTTTCTAGGAATGAGTCATGATTCGAGTGGAAATAATTGTGATTCTAATGGGTATATCATGTCTCCGACGAAGACCAAACTGCATTACTTTTGCACCACTTTTGACGTCATATTCTCCATCTCTTTTTTAGGGGGTTTCTTTGCCGCTTCTCCTCTCATCTTCCTCATTTTATGACGTCACAGGAATCAAAAGTGACACAAAAATAATGCAGTTTGGTCTTCGTCCATGTTTCCATTTTTATTAGGTATGAGCCATGATTCGAGTGGGAATAATTGTGCCTCTAATGGGTATATCATGTCTCCTTCAAGGGGTACTAAAGGTAATGTTTTATTTTTTATTGTTTTTTGACTTTTTTCAAGTTATGAACTTTCACTCAAGTGGCCGGTTGAACATTAATAACCCACCTATCATTTTTGTTAACTAAGGGAGGAGTATAGTTTTTTTACAATGCCTAACCCTGCGGGGCTACCAAATAAGGTGAATTTTGAAATTGCATACAATAATAAGTTGATTTTTTATCGCCCCACACTCTCCCACTAAAAAAAACAGTTTAAATCTCACTCCTCGCATATAGCTTTTACCACCCTTGGATCGGATTTACCACTCCCTGTACCCCAACCTTCCCCTCCTAATGAATGAACAAACTGACCAAAAATTGAGGTTCATATTAGCAACCCAAATTGACGACAAACTTTCCCCTGTCAATATATCCACGTATACTATATCCATTGATATATTAAGGTGAAACAGAATGGTCGTCTTGTTCAAACCAACATGTCAATAATCTAGCTCTACCATGTCTTCAAGATCAGGTACAATATTTTAAGGAAAGGATAAGGGAAGATTAGTTATCTTTTCCCTTAATTAAAAAATGTTTTCAATATTACAAGGCGTTATAAACACCATTTATTGGCTGGAAAACTTTGGGTTCTTTTAAAAAATCTTGAACAATTATTTCAATCTATAGAAGTGGTAAATAGGTTTATTGTCACTGACAATGTATATGAATTTATCATTCATTGTCTTATCCCTTACGACTCTATAATGTTACCTAGGCTTAGTAACATATGATTTATGTAAAATATATTACAACACCTTGACATAAACAACATTTTTAGTAAACAACTTTTTTAAAAATAATAACAGCAAAGCTTTTCAATAAGCAGAGTTAAAGTGTAATAACAGAAAATTTGATAATTCATGGGCTTCAAACTAATTTATGTCCTTATTTGCAATCACTAAGTTATAATTAAACAGACATTTGGATTTTAATATTTTTGTTTAAGCCTGATGGTATGTCTGTTGATAATGATCACAACAAATATTATGATTATCCTGGACAGACATGGCATGCGGATACACAGGTACATAGATAGATAGATAGATAGATGTTATGTCTGTTGATAATGATCACAACAAGTATTATGATTATTCTGGTCAGACTTGCATGCAGATACACAGGTACACAGATAGATAGATGGTTTGTGGACATCCTTGGTTTTATACATGTACACATAATTACTTATGTGATCACAGCCGTTAGTTTGATTCTAAAGTAGCATTTTCAGTATAATTATATAATTATACTGAAAATGCTACTAGGAGAACCCAATAAATTCAGTAGCTATCAAATTTTTAGGTTACGAAAAAACAATACTACTTTATTATATAATTCAACTTTAGACTATAATATGTTCTTGATTTTAAAAAGCGAAGCTTTGCTATTATTAGAGTCTGGACGTTAATCCGTAATGTATGAATAGTCCTATGAATTTAAAAATTTGGATGATGATTCATTTAACAGTTAGGTACAATTTAAGGAGTGTAGTAACTCAATAATCGTTACCAAAAAGCTCGTGCGTCTGTTTAGAACTTGCTGATTTTTTAACTTGTTTTGAATTGTTTTAATATTTTGTATGGCATATTTATCGTATTCATCTCATTTTTGGAACTTTAATTTTTAGGACAACATGGTTCAATATTGTAAGCGAAGCATTTTTATATTAAGTTCTAAGAATTTAAGTATATCCTTACAGAATCCTGTGTTTAAGCAATTTTAGAGGAAGAATATTTGCAATTATTTTTTTGCTATGCTTTTATGGATATTGTCATCCTTGTTACTTGATATTAAAACACATACAATAAAAAAGAAAGAAACAGAAATAATTTTTGAATGCAGGGTAATTTATTGAAATAAAAGTAACATCAAACAATAATATTTATAATCAACTATAGGCCAACTAAACAGTTTTTTTTTATCAAGAAATAAAAGATTTTCATCATTTCAGAATATATGAATGTAAAATTTACAAGATTTCTACCCAGTTAAGGGAAATATGAAGGGAAATGGTGCAAATATTACAGTTTTATACATTCTGTAAGAT
This sequence comes from Acartia tonsa, assembly GCA_900241095.1. Lineage (NCBI taxonomy): Eukaryota > Metazoa > Arthropoda > Copepoda > Calanoida > Acartiidae > Acartia > Acartia tonsa. The sequence continues at coordinate 9,022 of LS044110.1, read as the reverse complement.
TAGTTATCTTTTATATCTGGCTTGGTTGTGTCCATGGGAAATTAGTAATCATTGTGGGAAATTAGTAAACATTGCGGATCTGAACCTCAGCAAGTCTGGTGCGCTCATCAGCCTCCTCCAGCTCCTGCTGGGACTTGCGGTACTTGGCAAGGTTGAGGGCGGCAATCTCCTCGGCCTCCTCAATCTGCTTCTTGTAGGTCTTGATCTTCTGCTGCAGCTTGCTGGCAAGCTCAGACATCTGGTCCTGGTTCTTGCGGTCCTCATCATTGGCAAAGGCAAGCTCCTTGATCTTGCGCTCAGCCTTCTGGTGGGCCTTGGCAGATTCAGAAGTACGAGACTGGACAGCTCCAAGCTCAAGCTCAAGAGCGCGGACGCGAGACTCAAGCTTGGCCATGGCCTGGCGACCACCACGCATAGCATGCTCATTGGCATCATTCAGGCGAGACTCCATATCGGCAAGCTGGCTGTCAAGGGCCTTCTTGGCATTAGACTGCTGGGTAACATGGTCCTGTTCAGCACGAAGTTCATCAGCAAGACGAGCAGCATCAACCATAGCCTTCTTGGCCTTCTCCTCACTGTTCTTAGCAGAGTGGAGCATATCATCAATCTCAGCCTGCATGGTGTGCACACTGCCTTCAAGACCACGCTTCTCAGCATTGGCTCTGGAGTTGATGGAAGTCATCTCATTGACAGCACCTCTGGACTCAACCAGCTCAGCTTCAGTTTGTCTCTTGCCACGCTCAGCAGAGTCAAGGAGAGCTCTAGCCTCCTCCATCTCACCAGCAAGAGCCTGGGCTCTACGGTCAGCAAGGTTAGCCTTCTCAGCCATATCCTGGCGGACTCTGGAAGCCTCCTCATAACCACATTCAGCCTCACGCAGCTGTCCCTGGTAACGCTTGATAGACTTCTGGGCCTCATTGTTGGCCTTGTTGGAATGGTCAAGGGCAATCTCGAGCTCATTGATCTGGCCCTCCAGCTTCTTCTTCAGTCTGAGGGTCTCAGCCTTGCCCTTCTGCTCAGCCTCAAGGGAAGCCTGCATGCTGTCCATGGCTCTAGCATGGTTCTTTCTAAAATTTGGTAAAAATATATATATACTTGAAAACAATGTTAATTTAAATTGTCTCTAATTAATAATTTTTGCAAAGAATCATTTCATTGTTGGAATAGTCCATTTAACAAAGCTATTATTCCCCAAATATAGTATTTCCTTTTTCTATAATTTGTATTACAGTTGTATTAATATGTTTATGATACAGCTGTTCTTTTAACAAGAAAAAATTTAACTACCTGGTGTTGTTGAACTCATCCTCCTTCTCAGCCATTCTGCGGTCAATCTCCTGTCTGACTTGTCCAAGCTCAAGCTGGGCTCTGAGGACCTAGGAAACAATTATAAATTAGCATTTATAATCTAATATAAAATCTGAAATTTTTTATTAAGTTATATAATTCAAGTTTTCATAAAAGCAAATTTACCTTATTCTCTTCAGCCTCAAGAGCACCCTCAGCTTCTTCAAGAGCAGCCTGCAGCTCCTCCTTCTCAACCTCCAGGCGTCTGCGCTGTTTGTCAAGCTCATGGATGGAGCGACCACCATCTCCAAGCTGGTCAAGCAGATCCTTGATTTCATCAGCAAGATTCTTGTTTTCACGTCTGACAATATCCAGCTGCTCATTGGCCTCATCCAAACCAGCCTTAAGTCTAAAGCCTTCAGCATTCAAGTTGCGGCATTCAGAGTGGCTAGCCTCAAGTTCACACTGCATATCATCAGCCTTGGCCTTCCATTCACCAACAACCTTCTCAAAGTTCATGCCTCTCTTCTCAGTGATGACAGCAGCAGCATGAGTTCTCTCATACTCCAGGGACATCTCCTCAAGCTCAGCCTGCAGGCGGTGCTTGGACTTCTCAGTGGAAGCAATTTTGGTGTTCAAGGCACTGATCTGCTCTTCAGCCTCAGCAACTCTTGAAGCAATCTTAGCCTTGGTACCCTCAAGCTCATCAATTCTGCCAAGACCCTCAGTCTCAAACTTGGATTTCCACAGCTGGATCTCAGCCTGAGCCTTGGAAAGAGCCTTAAGCACATCATTCTTCTTGTCAGCCTCCTCATCAATCTTCATCTTAAGGTTCTCAGATTCAGTGTGGAGGTTCTTGTACTTGGTCAGCAGAGTAGCACGGTCTCTAGCCTCACCATCAGCAAGTCTCTTGGTGTCCTCAAGCTGGGTGGTCAGAGAAATCTTGTTCTTCTGGAGAGCAGCAATTCCATTCTCAGTCTCTTCAATCTGTCTGCTCAGATCCTGGTTCTCAACACTCAGCTTCTTCTTGGTGGAGTCAGCCTCATTAAGAGCTCTAGCCAGCTCATCAAGCTTCTGGTTGCTCTCAACAATGGTAGCCTGGGTCATCTTGCAGTTCTTCTCCATGTTAGCTCTACCTCTCATGGCCTCTTCCAGACCAGCTCTGACCTCCTGCAGGTCTCTCTCCATACCAGCCTTGTCCTTCTCAGACTTGCCCTTGTTCTTGTTGATGGTATCAATCTGCTCACCAAGATCAGCCATGCTGTTGTTGTGCTTCTGGCGCAGAGCAGCCAGAGTACCCTCATGAGCAATGTTGGCTTCCTCAAGATCAGACTTAAGCTTGACAAGCTCATTCTCACGCTTCTTGTTCAGCTCAATCTGAGTAGCAGTGTTGGAGCCAGCCTCAGCAAGTCTGTTTCCAAGATCCTCCAGTTCTCTGGACAGAGTAGTGCGGTTCTTCTCAGCCTTAGCACGGTTGTTACGCTCAACAATAATCTCCTCATCAAGTTCATCAACACGGCACTGCAGTTCCTTAACCTGCTTAGAGTACTTGTTTCCAAGAGTCTGTTCATCCTCAATCTTGGCACCAAGAGAGGAAAGTTCCTTCTCCTTCCTCTGGACAGCCTGTCCAAGCTCAGAGTTGATTCTCTCAAGGTCAGAGATAGCCTCCTGGGTCAGCTTGAGGTCACCCTCAACCTTGCGCTTCATCTTCTCAACATCTCCCTTGGCCTTCTTCTCACGCTCAAGAGTATCCTCACACTCATCAAGAGCCTGCTCAAGCTTGCCCTTGACCTTGCTCAGATGGTTGCATCTGTCCTCCATGGACTGGATGTCCTCCTCACACTTCTGGCGACCCTCAGCAGTTGCCTTCTTGTCCTTGCCAAGCTTGGCAATAAGCTCCTCCTGGTGGGCAATCTCCTCCCTCAGAGTTCTGATCTGGCTGTCCTTGGTGTTCTTATCATCCTCACACTTCTCAATAATATTCTCCAAGTTCTTCATCTCAGATCTAAGGTTGTTGGCATCAGAAGTTACCTTCTGGCCAGCCTGGGCCAGACCAGCAATAGTCTCATCTTCAGCCTTGATTCTGGCATTGCACTGATCAACCTCCTTCTGCAGGTCATTCTTTTGAGCCTCCAGGCGGTTGGTTTTGTCAATGATGTCCTAAAAAATCAATTTATTAGTTAAATGTAAGATTATTAAGACTTTAAAAAAATCTTTGTTTGATTAGTTACATTCATGAAAAAATTTTTATTAAATTTGAATTTCAAAAAGAAAGTAATCATTTGTAGAATGTAAGAATAAAAAAAATAATTATTATATGTAAATTTTGAACTTTTAATTTATTTATATAAATATCTTTTACCTGGACAGCAGATCCACCAGAGTTAAGAGCAAGGTTGAGCTCATTCTTCTCATTCAAAATCTTGTCATGCTCAGCAACAACAGCATTGCACTCAGCAATAGCTTTGTCAATGTTGGCCTCAGCAATGGCAATCTTGTTTTCATATTCAGCCTTGTACTTGCCAAACTGTGTGCACTTAAGGTTGGGCTTGATAGACAGCCACAGAGACCACCACAACCAGGTCTTACCAATGTAGTAGTTTCTGATAGTTCTCTGGCAGCAGTACAGGGACAGTTTCTGGTCTTGCAGCTTCTTGAACTGCATTCTGGAGGCCTTACCTCTGGCACCAGACTGCAACCAAGAAAGGACAAAGCCAATTCTGTCCTCACGGACCTCCTCCATGAAACCTAAGATACCAGCTCTGAAGAAGACCTTGGTGTGACCAAGACGGAACTTCTCCTTCTCCAGGGCAATAACATCCATGACAGCACCAGCAGCAGCCTTGTCATTCTTGGCCTTAGCAACAGCCTTGGCAGCAAGGATGTTGTATCTAGCCTTGAACTCAGGGTACAACATCTTGTTGGGGAAGCCCTTTCTGCAGATGGCAATACCAGCAAGCACACCATTACACTGGTACTGGTGCATGATAAGTCCAGGTTCAACACCACCGGGAATCTTGTGGGTGTTGGGGACAACACAACGGATGAAGTGAGGCTCAGTCTTGTACAGAGTGGTCATCAGATCATCAAGCTGGCCCTTGAAGTAGGAAGACACAGTTTTGCCACCTCCCTTCTTCTTTCTACCCTCATCCTTGGGGGGTTCCAGGGGCTGTCCAGGGTGGTCAGCAAAGCACTGGATCATCAGAGCATTGCTACCATTCTTGATCATCTCAACAATGGTGTCATTGAGGGGATCCTTGTTCTTCTCCAGCCATCCAGTCAAGTTATAAGAGACAGTGGCAGCATAATGGATGATGGCAAAATGTGCGTCAGGGTCAGGTCTGGGGTTGGGCTTGGCAAAGTTGGGGTGTTTGCCAAGCAGATTGTCATGAAGCTTGTTCTTGAAGGTCTCATCAGTGGCCTTGGGGAAGAGAGATTCCTCCTCAAAGATGGCAAGGAAGGCCATGGGCTTCTCAAACATGTCAATACATTTCTGCAAATCCATGCCAAAGTCAACATTGGCCCAGTCAAGACCCTCTCTAACATATTCCTCCTGTTCAAGGGTGAACATGTGCTGGTTGAAGAACTGCTGCAGCTTCTCATTGACGTAGTTGATACAGATCTGTTCAAAACC
>LS044100.1:27608-45945 GCA_900241095.1 Acartia tonsa | reverse complement strand
AAACGGTCAAAAGTTCCTGATTCTACTCCTCAATGCCTTTCCTGGGAGCACCATGAAGCCATAGTTCTGATTCAATAAATTTTTGACTCCCATTTACAAATAGCTATACAATTAAATGTCTGGTCGTCAGCGGTTTTAAGACTTAGGATAAATTTTAAATCATCCAGAGGTGTATTATATTCAAACAAATCATTTGCAGATCTCCGCTTTGGCCTCAGAAAAAAATGTCTAAAATCAACCCACCCTTATGTATAATGTATAAATCGTTTATACATTCAAATTAAGATTTTTTAAAAAGTTTTTTAGCTAGTAGTAAATATTCATATAGAATGAGGAAAAACCGAGGAAACTGTGTACACATTCGGAAATTAAATTTCAGTTTATCAAAAATTATCCTATTTTTTAAAAGTAGGACTGTATTTTGTCTACAGCTTAGGATCACACTAACCAATGAACCGATTGGGTTCTCCATTTTAGAGAAGCTGCACTTAAATAACGGGGTAGTTTTAAGCAATTTTATTTTTCGATTTAAGTCTTGGGATGGGTTTAGGCTATTATTTGCTCTTTTCTACCCTTTCAAAAAGGGTCGTAGCTGCTAGTTAATAATAAGTTGGATGTTAGTGGATAATAGAAAACCAGGGTTATCAAGCGACCCTCTCCCTAAAAATGCACTGCAACTTTTTTTTTACTTTTTATTGGATTCGATATTGGGACTTATAAATGAATATAGCTAGTTTAACTATCCCTCAAATTTTTTGACAAGGTAAAACAAAATAGCAAAAAAATATAATAATGAATACTACTCATTTTACCATTTTAATACTGTTTTTTCATTTTTTGGCAGTAATGTAAAAATACTTATCTATTTTAAAAAAAAAAATCATATAATTCCAACTTGTACTTAAAAGACTTTATATATAAAAAATATTATCTTATGAATAGTATGTTAATGTAAATATGTTTTATGTGTCTACGACCGTTTTCGGTCTTGTTTATACTCTTATTCTATAAAATCATGCAAGACTGAATTTTCTTATTTTATTAATGTTAATACATATATTTTATTTAAAATAAAGAAATTTGATATGTTGTTTTAATAAATTTGAGAAAACCTTACAAAATGTTTTGGCCGATTTGTTATTTTCTTAATAGCAAATTTTTACTTTTTGTGGTTCACATGCTTAGGACTTTAAGGACTACATTAAGAATGGCCCGTCCGTAAATGCCAAATGCGTTAATACTTTAAATTGGTTAATGTTCGTTTGTTTGATCTATTGAGCTTCTCTTCTGTATATGTTGCCAGCGTCGTTTTAAATACTATTTAAATATGTAATGTGCAAATGGAAAGATTTAATGTTATGTCGTATTCAAAGTTTTGTTAGATAAAATATTTTTTAATGAGATAATAATATATAATAGTTATTTATCGCATCGGTTTATAGATAGCTTTCTGTGGATGCTAAAAGGAAAAATAATAACAAAAACATTATCATTTTTACTTTTATTTTGATATTCGTCGAGAGTACAATACGATGCTTTACATGATTTTGAAGTATGGCTGAGAACCGGTTCTAATCCTATCGATATTAACAGTTTTCAAAACCATAATAGAAAAATTTACAATTATACAGGGAGAGTTAAAATAAACTACGTTTTTCTATTTTAATGCTTTCCCTCAAAGTTTCTACCAAGCCCAGAACCCCCTAACCCCCCTTTCTCATTCATTTTAAAATAAATTGAAAATACGGAGAAGGTTGCTTCTTTTCTTCATGTTTAATTACCCCATGCTTATATAAAAATAAGATAGGGGGGGGGGGGTGGGCTTGGTTTTTGTGCTCGACTAAGCAGTTTAAGGGAAACCACCCTAAACAAAAGAAATAGACAAACCAATCCTTTTTTAATCATTTTTTAGATAATTTGATATAGAATACAATCGCTCTAAATGTTAGGGGCACAGCCACTGGTTTTATAAAAGTTTTAAATGCCTTCACTACTCTAATTGTAGAGTACCTTGGCTTATAAAAGAATTCTATTTATCTTTTTGCTTTGTATGGTTTATTGAAGAGCTCAGCTGGCTATATTGAATAATGATTATTTTTTCAATTATCTCTTTTTTATTTACCTATGATAATAATTATAGCACTTGATATAATCATTATCATAGTATTCATAAATGTTTGTAATAGAAATCCTTATATAAAAGGCAGTAAGGAAGATTTTTAATTTTTAGGGGGAGCTTTCAAATGGCCCTTTGGGGACTTATAACCCCCTTCCCCTCTTATTTTTTAAATAAATCGAAAATGTTGAGTGTAGTTTTTTTCTATGCCTAATTCTTTGAGGTACAGGTATATCTAGTACCCAATATAACCTAACCTTAAGTGATAAATAAACGAAAAACTAACTACCGGTCTTATATTTAATTTTGTTTCAAAATAAAGGGAGGGGTTATTAGTGTTTAAGAGGGTCATATGTGCGATAGCGCTCGCTATACACATATACACATACACTAGGGAGGAAGTCTCCAAAGTTAAATAATAACGTTTTCTTATACGTTGTTTAAACAACTTTTGAGACCTTTATTGAATTTACTATTAACACACATATACCAGGGGGGAAGGGGACATTGGGCTGTTAATTGCATTACTCCCCAATGTTTTAAAATAACGTTTTCTTATTCTTTAGCTTATCCACTTTGGGGACTATTGAATTTTGATAGGTTAGTTCATTAAGTTTAGTGTCCAAACTTTCCAACCACCAATTGTAATTGAAGGCATAATTTTGTGTATCATCATTGGGAATGTTTATCAATATATTGGTCATTGTCTTATCCCTTTAGATCCCTCCACATACTCATTGTACAGACATACAAACACTTTAAACTTTGACCATTTCTTGGGTGTGCAACAAACTACATATCAGGATAAGAAAGTAAGATTAAGAAGTGCTGTTACAAGATAGCTTGATTTAGCAAACTTTCATTTTAACCAGAGCCTTAGAAAGCTTATGTTCCCTCCTCGAATAGTATAATGGTTTCTTTAACTGCAGCCGTCTACATTTTTGTTTTATTGCCAAGCATATGGATACTCACCCTTCAAAATATTAAAAAGTAAAACAAGTGTCCTTTGATTAGTAAATTCAAGCCCTCCCCCCCTTTAAATTAAAGGGGTGTGTGGCCTTTTTAATTGTACACCCCCCTTATATGTTTAAGGAGAGGTGGGCAATTTTTCCAGGGGTGTGTGGATATGTATTAACTCTGCAATTTATAATAATCCTATTATGTAAAGTAGAAAGTTTTTTTTTACTATAGTCTAAGATCTCAATAACTACTGAACCGATTAGGTTCTCTTTTGTAGTTAAGTTTCACATAGCTCCTGTGATGGTTTTAGGCCATTCTATTTTCAGATTTAAGTTTCGGGTGGGTTTAAGCTTTTTTTCTAATCCCTCTCTGCCTCTTCAAATACAGAGGATAGGGGCATAGCCACTAGTAACAGAGAAATCAAACTAATTTAAAATATTTATTACAGTATAATATATAACTATCTGTATACATGGTCAATATAATATTTATAATTATTATATAACATCTGATCAGGTAAGCTCTAATTTCTATAATTGATATAAGGGTCAGATTTAGTAAATATTATTTACACAATGACATTGATCATACTACTAGTTTTTATTAAAGGAAGCCTGGATGAAATACACCTCTCTAATCACTGAAAGGTGACCACAAGTAGACCCAATACCCAAAATTTGAAGCCTCCTGCTTCAATAACAAAAACAAATTATAGTCATTTTAAAATAACTATCACGAGGAATACTTTTTAAAAAATTTCATGTACCTAAAATGTCAATATAAAATGCCTACAACCTTTTTGTTATTGAAGCTGGAGGCTTTAAATTTTGGTATCGGGTCTACTTAGAGCTGTGTATTTCTTGCAGGCTTTCATTAAACTACATACAAGATTGCAAGAAATAGCAGGAATATCAATATTATAAGTAAATGAGAATCAAATCATCTTTAATAAAGCCAAAATTTTAAGGATGTAAAAAATCGCAGTGTTTTTGTACAAAATACATTTAAGTCTCATTTACCTACCCCTGATAAATAATAAGAATTTCACGGTGAAATGTTCTTCATAACGATTATGAACAAAAATGTATGATTTTTGAAGGCTGCTAACGACCAAACGGTGGAAATAAAAGATTATGCTGGAACTAAATTTTAATAAAGAGGACCTACAAATAATTTGAGATAATGCAATAATGCACATAATAGCGCAAAAAAGACTTGTTTCATGCGTTTTTTTCGTCAGTGAAGCTTTCCCTGTGCATCATTGGATCTTGGCTATTCCATATTATTCAAAGGCCATCTTATACCGCTTAAAACAATGTGCGATCATAACATGTACGTTCAGCTGTTTGTTTACAAACTTTAAAGTTCATAGATTTTTGGAGAAATTAGATACTGGGAACATTGTACCGTGAACTGCACTAGATCCAAGAATAAAACTAATTAAGGGGTGGGACTAGGTACAGGGTCTATCTACTTCTAAGTCTAAAATTAAAAGGGAATTAAAATTTTAAAACACTCTGGGATAGAAATATATATCCTAATGTATATTAGAAAATTTATTTAGTATATCAATTGTAAGTGTTCTAAAAAACATTTAAATGTTTTTTGTTTATCTATATCAAGTTTTACCTTCTATGTGTGAGAAAAATATTTTCATAATACATTTCCATCCCTCAAAAATCGGATGTTGTTTTAGTTAGAATGTCCATTGATACGAAAATACTGATTTTATGCTATTTATTCTGAACTTTTTTTATATATATTTCTTGTATTATAGACATTCTAAATTGTACTTAATACTAAACAAGTAGATAGATAATTTGGAAAAATTTCATTGGGGCTAATTAAACTAATATATATTTGTAGTAAGAATAGTAAAAAAGAAACTTCTTTTCATAGAAAGAAAAACAAAACATTGCTTTTAGATTGTTGTTCAATATATCTTGTTAAATAAATGCATTGTTTCTATGTACTGTATTTTTACATACTGTATGTATTAATTTTGCTTATTAATTTAACTTCAGTAGCGCAGCTACTCTAAAATTAGGACTTATTTACTGCACTTTCTTATAACATACCCACAAAAGTCTATTTATGCAACCACCCTTTTCTTCTACACCAAAACCTTCATTTCTTCAAGATACAATTAATAACAAAGAGAAGGATAGGTTTCTGGTAAAATCCGTAAAGGTTATGTGTTATAAGTAAAAAAGAGTAGAAGAACAGTAAAAATTTATGTTAACTTTTTAAAAAAAAATTTGTCTGTAGTTCTTTTCAATAAGAAATACACATATTTAGTGAATATTATCGTTCTACTACTATTTTTAACCCTTAAACACACACCTTTACGGATTCTACCAGAAACCTACCCCTCTCTTTACTGTTTTGTTTTACCTAAGTTTGTAGGCTTTTGTTACTGCGCTTCTTATTGAATAAAAGTATCCTTGATTTAATGGAAACCTTACATGTATTTTTAAAAATATATACGAAGTAGTAGGGAAACTGAATTAAATCTTTAAGAAAAGACAATCCTATTTTATCTTTTTTTAAACATGTACTTGAACTACAATGTTTGGTAGCAATAGATAAAATTGCAAGCTTAAATTGCATAAAAATAATGCAAAAAAAAGTTTGCACATAAAAAGGCGTATAAATTATAGTTAATTAATACATTTTTTCCAGTATCGCTTCGAAACCGTTTAAAATCCGGTGGATTAGAACCGGTTTTCAGTCATACTGAAAAATTAAGTATAGCATCATATTGTATCCAGTTTTTTACGAATTAAATTATTAGATTAAAACCAGTTTAAAAAATCAATCTAGGGGCTACAAAACCTGGTTTTAATCTTATAATTGTACAGTTTTATATCCGCGGAAAGCTGTTTATAATACGATGCGATAAATAACTATTACAAAATGTTCACAAAGCTAGAAAACAAAAATTGGTTAAAGAAAATTTAATTTCACTGAAGAATTTGCTTTTCTATCTGCAACTTATTTTGCCTTCTAGCATAATGTGATAAAAACTAAATTATATTTTTTTTAATACTAATGCATTAAAACTGAAATACATAATATTTAAAAAAAAAATGAATAATTATATTTAATATTACTGAATATGGCTTCTAAGGAATTATATCACAGGTCTGTAGTCATTCTAGCTCTAGTTCTGAAATAAAAATCAAATAATTATTCAATTTCAACTTTTGTTCTGATAGTACATTAAATAACAGGGTCGTCCAAGCTTTTTTTATTTTTTAGCCGGGGTTAAAATGATATGTTTATTTTAGAAGTTATTTTTAAGGGGGGTGGAGGATGGTAATCAATGAAACATCCAAAAGTTTTTGATTTTTTTTGGTTTGGGGTGGGGGAGGTATCAAACACCCTTTACCCATACCACCCCTTGGACGTCTTGTTAAATAACATTATATTTATACTGTTATTTATTAAGTAGACCATGTCGACATAAATATATGGCGAATTAGTTCTTGAAACAGCCTATCAATGTTCCAAAAAGTGCCAATTTTGTAGGGGGTGTGGGGGAGTGATTAAACACCCCATTAACCTCTCCACCCCTTTGACGTTATTGTTAAATAATATTATATTTCTACTGTTATATTAAAGGAGATAATGTCGACGTAAATATATGACAAATTATTTCTTAATACACCCTCTAAATGTTAATACATCTGCGACAACTTTCTTGGAAGATTAATTAACATAAATGACAGAGAATATATTTGAATAACAGGCAATGTACGGACAAAATTAGGGATCTAAAGGCCAATGGCCGATAAATGGATGTAAATCCCCAATGATGATACACAAAATTAGCCCTTCTGTAGATTATAATTAGTGGTTGAAAAGATTGGACAAAAAACTTAATGCTTCAACCAATAAAAGCTACCAAAGTTATAAAATCAACAAATAAGAAAACGGTATCATAAAACTTTGGGAACTAGTATAATAAACAGCACATTATCCCATCCCTCCCTGGGACAAAATGCTCTTTGATAATGAAAATGTATTTTTAGATAGTTCTCTTAGTAATTACCTTTTTTGGTGCCGTGCCTAATAGATAAAAAATATACATAATAGTTCTTTTATACAGTAAGGGAGGGGACATTTTGCTGTTTATTACACTAGCCCCCAAAGTTTTACAATAACGTTTTCTTATTTGTTGGCTAAAAACTTTGGGGACTTTTTTTTTAAAATTTTGATCTACATAAAGGGTAATTTTGTGTGCATATGGGATGTACATAAATTTATATATCTTTGATTTATTTCTGTGTTTTGCAACTTAATAATTTTGTCATATTTATTATTCTTATAAAATAATTTAAGCATTATAGAACCACCTTTGCACAATAAAATAAAAACTGTTGCTTTCACACAAAGTACAATAATGGGCACTGAACCCCCCACCCCTTCTCCTTTATTTTTTATTTTTTTTCTTCAAATTATGGGGGGGTATGTTTCTGTTTGTTTGATTGTTACTTTAGGTCAGGTTAGGTATTGTTTAACCCCGCAGGGTTAAGGCCCATTTTAGGGCCCACTTATAAATTTATTTGAAAAATAAGGAGGGAAAAAGGGTGGGGGGGGGGATCGGGGTTATCAGTGGCCAAGCTCCACTTTGTGTGATAGCACCTAAAAAGGTACCTAAAGGGTGCGGAGAAAGCCTACCAGTAAGCTAAAATATAAGAGTAAGGGGGGACACTCAGCCCGCATACCAAAATTACACAAATCTCTGAAATCAAAGAAATATTTATTAGGTTTTAATATAATATAAATACAATTCTTAAGTTTAATTTATAGATAATGAAGTTTATAAAAACCTAAAGAGACAAATGCTTTTTGATTTTTAAGTAGCGAATCTATTCTAATCTGTACACCTGTACTCTCACTTAAGTACATCCAGTATACAACTTACTTGGACCGTCTGTCTGTTGGTCATGTTACAAAACGCAGATATTCAGTGTTATTAGTAATATCCTCTATCATTACATCCTATTTTCCTTTTATAAAGGCAACCGAACATTTTCTCTACAATTCACCCTGCCCATTGTTTTTTGTGCTTCGCTGCTTATGAGTGTTGTCATCCTTGTTTTTTTAATATTTTTTTTGAGAGTGAAAATGTAGATGAATTGAGAAAGATTGTGATGACAGAGAAAGATTGAGGGCCAGGCATTCTCAACATTTTTTTCGTCTGGAATTTCAATAGAGCTGAGTACTCTTTATTGGCCAGGCTAATCTAAATTTCTTTTGAAAGGAAAAATTGGTGCGTCTCTTTAAGACTATGGAGAAAATTTTTTTTTAAGGATAAAAACTTTTATTCCCCGATTAATAGGAAAGATGTTTTAAATCAATGCATTTTGTCAAATATTAACAAAATATTTTTGAACTAAAAGATATTGGATTTCCGACAAGTATAAAGAGGTCCATTCTAATTCCACACTGTAATAGATATCAAGATTCAAACTTTTATATAAAATAGCAAGAACAATATCTGAATGAAGTATAAAATAAACGTTTAGAAGATTATTTCAGTTTACTTGCAGCTAACCAAACGGCTGGACGCACTTTATTAGAACCAAATTATCTCAAATTGCAAAGACTCATTTATGAAAAAGGGGCAATTTTTTTTTCTTAGGCCTTGGATATTTTAGATGATTTTTAACCTCTACTGTGCTGGCATTAAAAGTTTGTATACCTTGGCTGTTGCAGCCAGCCGTTTAGCCGCTGGAATCCTTGCAAAAGTTGTTAGAAAAAATCTTCCTTCTCAGCTCGATCCAAATTTATTGAAAATACAGAGATTTATGTGAAACTAGAAAAAGCAGATAACTTTGAAATATTGAGTTTAAACTATTTTTCTTATTGAAAATATATAACAAGATGGAATTTGGCAATATTTGCCAAACTATAAAGATATAAATTTCAATTTTAAATAGATATTCATTTCTAGAAGCAAGACTGCTCTATAATTTACTATTTCTTTCCGTAAACCAGTCCATTCGCTATGGGATTATCTGATTTTCTCAGCTGCTATTTAAAATAGACTGCTGTCTTTTTGTAAAGATACCCCTTGCCAAATAGCATCCATTGAACAACTTAATTAATTTTCAGTCATTCCACATTTTCAAGTTGATAGATAAAGATCTCGTGATTTTCTATTACTTATTATTATCATTCTATTTTGACAGGCAAAAATCGTCGTCAATTGCTATTTCCCCTTTTATTTATTGTTTCATTACTATTTTAGATAAAATGAAAATATATTGTAAGATCCAAGTAATAATAATTATATTATTATAAAAATTGTCGAAAGAGGAATAAGTTAAAACTTACAATTAACAGCAGTTAGACATAACCAAAGCGTTTGATATGTTTCAATTAACAAATCTTACCTATGTGCACACCAACAATAACTTAAACCATTCTTAGAATCAAAACAAATATCTGGAGTCGCCACCAAGAAACAACCTGAAATAAGGGATGTAGAATATACGTGGATATTATGACAGGAAAAAAATTTTCGTCACTTGTCGGGCCGTATATCCAGTAGGAGAGGATTGGATGGGGCAAAGGAGGGGGATACGGAGATTGTTATTTTAGCCAGCTACAGAGATCACTTTATCATAGAACATAAAAATTCTGGTGTAAGATCCAATTAATAAAAAATCCAATCCTAAAAAAACATTTATATCATTATTCCCAGGTTTTCTTGGAAAATAGGTCAACAAACACAATTTTACTTTTGCAAAAAAAGAAAAACAAATAAGGTAAAGATGGGAAATGCTTTTTCCTACAGATTATTTTTATTTTTTCATCTTCAAACAAATGCCCCTGCCGTATCAAAATCAATATTAAATTACTTTCAAATACCCGCTTCATTGGCGTAACTGCTTTTTGTCGGGGAGGTGTCGGGTTCGAGTCTGGTTCACACTGCCTCATACTAGAGAAGTTGAAAATAGTATCACTGCTGCTATGTTTGGCATGTGACACTAATAGTAAGAGTAGGAGGAATAACTTGGCCCTTAAACAAGCGCAAACATGTACAGTTAGGACTTCGAGACAAAGGTCGTGCAAAAAGGGTTGATTGTCTGTTGGATGTTACTTGATCGCATCCCATAACGAGCGGAAGATGCTCTGGATTCTTGATTTTTTTTTAATCAAAGAAGAATCCCGCCCAAACAAGGTAAAATTACTTTCAAATTATTTGCCTCTATGAACTATTTTTCATCATAGGCAGCTGCTAAATTAAGGATTTTAGCAGCTTTATGCGGCGGCTTCCCAACCCCTAAAATAAACACTTGAAAATATTCTTTTGTGAAAAGGTACATTTAATACTTTTCTATAGTATACATATTCTATCTCTTTATGATTGAAGCTGAGGTAAACACTTTAGAAAATATGTGTAGTTTGTGTGTGTGGTAAAGTGTTGGCAAGGGCGCATATTGTAATCAAAATTAACATTGAAATCAGTATCTAAACTTGTATTGCTACAATTTTAATGTTTTTTTTTCAGTATGGCTTTAAAACCCATAGACACCCGCTGAATTAATACTGTTTATCAGCCATACTGAAAAATCATGTATAGCATCGTATTACAGACAATTTTCTACAAATATTTAAATTAAAATCAGTCTTGTTAGCCTGGCCCTTCGGCCCCTCGTGTCTAATAAAACTGGTTTAAATCTTATAATTTTTCATTTTATATCCGCGGAAAGCTATTTTTAATAAAAAGCGATAAATAATTTTCTAGTTTGAAAAATACTCAACTCCTTTTCAAAAGCCATAGGCATGTCAGTGATGCTTGTGTGACCATTACAGCCCTACAGACCAGCCAAGATTAACAGATTATAAATCTATGAAAAGATGTGTCCGTTTGTTTGTCCTTCCACCTCTCTGACAGTCATTCAGTTTTCTTAAAAATCTTTAAACTGCTTTCTATAAACATAAAATGCTTAAAATAAAATTTATTTTGTTAAGCTCCTTACAGTGTACGCTGATGATAGTTTGTATGTGACATAAAGGAGCGGAGAACTTGCTTTCAAGTTACCTTCCATAACATCTTTACATACACAATAGTTAACACTTTATACTTAACATAAATAATTTATATTGTATTGAAGTTTGCTCCCCCATATTTAAAACTGGTTTAATTAAGTAATTGCTATCATTTTTGTTTTAGGAGGAGTACTTTTTTGGAAGAGAGTGTCCTACCTTAATAAAAACAGCCTAATTATGTTATGACCGGTAGGAATATTCCATAATGTTATGACCGGTAGGAATATTCCATAATGTTATGACCGGTAGGAATATTCCATAATGTGCCCAATCGATCCAGCATTTAGCGTTATCTTAAGCTTTATTCGGACAAAGAGACTGATGGACGGACAGTAAGACATCATTCTACTTTATGAAAAAATTAAAGTATCTTCAATAATAAAGGAACCTATTTTAGGTCTATTATATATTGAGTATGCATTTTAAGTAAGCTTACTCATACTTCAATATGATTTTAGGTTAGTTTCTAATCAATAGATCCTTGTATCATAATGTCTCTTTAGCGATAGATATTTCAACTGCTGATATTTCTACATTTATTATTTAAGGGTAAGTATGTATATCTATAATACAAAGTAGAACGATGCCTGTCTATTTTTACCGAAGAATCTTGCTAACCGCTGAACCGATCGGGTTCAAATTAATTCACCAAGCAATCAAAATTCAGTAAAAGTTCCCAAAGCTGTTAAGCCAACAAATGAGAAAACGCCTTATAAAACTTTGGGGACTAGTGTAATAAACAGCCCAATGTCCCCTACCTCCCTAAATAGTTTTTAGATGAGTGTGTGTGTGTGAGCGCTCGTTGTTTGTTTGTATGTGTGTATGTGTTTTTGTTTGTTTGTAATGCAGTCGGGGAGTTGAATCCATTTTTATAGAAGCAGAAATATAATCTATGATTACGGTCTTGACCCTCTAAAAAACGTAATCTACCATTCCACTTTCCCCTCTCTGGGTGATGATACCATCAACGCCTATCCGATTTTTGAAATGTACCATTCCACTTTCAATAGAGGCGAAACTGGAATGGTACATTTATGATTTTTAAAGTGTAAACCACCATTACAGTTTCGCCTCTATTGAAAGTAAAATGGTACATTTAAATATTGTATCGGCATTGATGATATCATCACCAAGAGAGGCATAATTGGAATGGTAGATTACAAAAATCATATTAGCGTTGATAATATCATCACCAAGAGAGGGAAACGTGGAATGGTAGATTAAGTTTTTTAGAGGGCCAAAACCGTAATCATAGATTATATTTCTGCTTCTATAAAAATGGATTCAACTCCCCAACTGTAAGGGTAGTGTGTAATTTGAGTTTACGGGTGTACTCTAATTTCCACCTAAATACCAACAGCAGAAATTAATAAATCCGCTAAAATAAAGATTTTGCCTTGTTCATCTTACAAAAAAAATGCCGATAATCTTTATAACAAAGTATCATAATCACATTTATTATATCAATAATATGCAGTTATACATAGTAATCAATTTTTAAAACTGAAAATTGGATAATATCATTTTTTTTAAAAACAATTCTGTTTTCTTGCGGAATTTATAGCCACACTTGGAGTAAGGAGGGATTGAAGATGAATTAAATATTGAATAACAACCACTTCTCAGAATGTAGATTGTATAAACAGATTAAATTTATGAATGTGCTTTGCATACCTGGCATGAATAATCACACTATATTATTCAAGTTCTACCAGAAAAAAGACAATGGACGATAAATTGATGTACACCCCCTATACAGATAAAAAATATTCAATTGCTTTTTCTGTATATGTTTCTAAAAACTTTTAGGACGATTGGTGATTCATTATTGTTAGAGCTTAATTTTTCATTTAAAAACCAGCAGCTATTATCTAAAAAAATCACTGGCGCTTTTTAATTGACAATTGACTAGGTCAATAATAAATTTTATGTAAAGATGTATAACCAGACATTTAACTGGATCCCCTTGTTAAGGACCTTTTTCGTCTGCTAGCAAATTGCTTTTGATCTTTTGTAGCGACTTGTCCGTGTTAATATTTCTGACGATATTCGTTAATTTTCAAAGACACAATGAAAGGTCGGCACATGGTCTTTGTGAAGGGGACATACAGTTATTTAACCCCTTTCCCCTCTAGTGTTGTACTTTAATGGGCCCATAGTTACCTCTAAACAATGGAATCTCAGGTCCCCTCCTGTGAAGTGGGATAAACCTGCCATCCTCATCATACTCATCTGCCTTCTTGTAGATCTTGACACACCCCGTGTTCATACCACACTCAACAGACATGCTCTGAAACAAATATATATATTGTAGAAAAGTTTCGGTGCAATTAATAAATCCCTGCGAAGGTAAATTTGTACTAAAATATCAAAAACTATTTATTTCTCGATAGAAACAGTAAAAAATTAGGGTCATGGAAAGAAAACTAAGTTTAACAGTAGTTTTTGATAGGTTATTTTAGGTTAGGTTAAGTATGTGTCAATGATTGTCCACAGGGTTAGGAAATAGGCCCCGCAGGGTTAGAGCCCCCCCGCAGGTGCTAGAAATAGGAGAAAAGCTACTGTGAAAATGCGACGAAACCCGAAACTTCGTTTTCTTTTCATGATCCAAAAATTGTTGTAAGTTAGCAAAAAATATGATAATAAAATATTACACATTATACCATTATTGAAAAGTTGTATTTTTTTGGAGAAAAATACGTACAAAAAAACATAAAATATTTTGATGTTTTGTTACTTAAATTTCTGACAATAGTATAAATACTTTAATAACTAGAAGTCGTATAAATCCAACAGACATGCCTTCATTTTTCAGTAAAATTAGGTTCAGCATAATAACTGCATTTATTTCACTAGCCAATATTCTTTCGAAAAATTTTAATTCCTTAGATTTATTCAATCATATGTACCTAATGCTTTGTGAAAAAAGTGGATATTCAAATATGAATAAAAATATTATTGTAAGCTAATACCCCAGAAAATTGTCATATGCTGATAAAAAAATACATCCCATTCAATAATCTCTTCTTTCTCTCATTCACCTACAGCTACACACACTCAATTACACACACTTATGTTAACACACACACACACAGACACACACACACGCACGCACACACACACACATACACTTACATAAAAGAGTATATATTATATTTTACAGAGATATATTTATCAATTTAGTGTAGGACCAGACAGAACCACATAAAATCAGGGACCTAAAGGGATAAGACAATGGATGATAAATTGGTATACATTTCCAATGATGATAAACAAAATTAACCTTTTTAAAGATTCAAATTAATGATTGAATGGTATGGACACTTCTAGTTTGGAAACAAAAAATTAAAATTCAGTAAAAGTATCTGAAGCATTTGGACTAACAAATAGGAGAGCATGGCTATAAAACTTTGGGTACCAGTGTAATTTACAGCCCAGTGTCCCCTCCCTGACATAAATTCAGCAGATTTACACTCTCATATCACACTTTATGGTTACAAAATTATGTTAATACCAACAATCTAGGAACCATATCTTTTTCTTTATTTTTGCAAAGCCACTCATCACGCGAATTCGTCTGTCTGAATTTGAGAAATGTGTAATTTACTTAACGCATGATTGCTTCTCTATCATTGCATTGGATTTAAAAGTCCATTTTTCTTTAACCATGCAAAAATACATTGAAACATACCCGCACAAATATTAAGTTTTCCTGAAAGTATTTGTCAGTGGTTTCCGAGATCTTATTGGAAAAAATTACACATAAAAACATATACCTTTATATCAAGGATAGAAATAATTTTAAAGAAATACATTAGAGTTAGTTTAGAAAAATTTCCAAAAGCAAATATTTTATTTGCCAAGTAAAAAGTATGGTATTTGTTTGCTTTTTGGCTCGGCAGCCGCATGCAACCCTCAGTAAGAACATGATATTATAACTTTAAAATTCAGCTAGATATGCAAACCTGTTCCGATGCAAACAACCCATCTTTTTTAAATTTATTTTTTTTGCTCCCAAGCAGATTAAAAGTTGAGGCTTGTGTGCGGCTGAGGCGCAGCTGCCGAGCCCTGCTTTTTGTTGGCATGTTATCTGCGACAATACCTGTCAAAAACAAATCTGGTAATTTCAGAAATTCAAAAAGTTAGGTGAACACATTTTTAGACTTTTAATGCAAAACTTCTTTTATCATACTTGATGTTTTGTTAGTATGCCATGTCGAATATATCCTCTAATATTGGTCTAATTAGATCAAATTTTAGGCTGACGCGCGGATGTCGAGACCTGATAATAACTGTATAATAGAATATAAACGTATATAATTTTGTTTAAATGCATTGTAGCTTTGCATATAAATGTAAATAAGAATAGTTTCTCTATTTGGTTGAGGTATTATGTATAATAACAATTCAACACTAAGCTTGTTTTGCAATATTTACTCTATTCACCAGCTAAACAATGCTTTTAGTTTAATTGTATTTAGCATTTGAATATCATTTCTTGGCAAAATATTATTTTAAGTAGCGATGCTACTCTTCTTTATGTGGTTAACTGTTGATATTTAAGACAGATCATTATTTTAATATTTGTTGCTCATAGCTTCTCGCCAAGCCTCTAGGTACTTACAACTGAAAAGTTAGGGACAGTAACACTTTTTTATATTTTAGTTTTAAAATCAAAAGACATTTATTTTTAAATTTGTATAGAATCAGTCTTATGAGTTGACCCATAATCAACAGCTTTAAAATATTGCCTTAAACCATACTTAGCTACTTGAATTGAAAGTGTTAAAAAAGCAAAGGAATTTTTTTATCACTCAGTAAAGATGGAATGTTAAAAATGTCGGATTGTCTGGTTTACAATGCTAAAAATTTGTACTACTTTGTTTTAAGGATATGAAAGGAATATTTATCAAACGCTATACTGAGTTCAAACTGCTTTTTTTTAGACTTAATTTTTTAATAGTGATTACACCCCCAAAAATCGGTTGAATAGTAAAACCTTATTACACTATAAAATTACAAGCGGCTGCACCCCTAGAACCAAAGAGCTTTGTATTCAAAGAAGTAAGAAGGAAGCAGAATAATAGCCTATATCAATCCCAGGACAAATGTGAACCCAATCGGTTCAGTAGTTACTAAGAACTTAAGCTTCAGACAGAAAAATCTTACTACTTTATTTAATAGTTGTAATAATACCATATTTCATCTATCATAGACAAAAATATGCATAAGTTACGAAGTAACAAGATACTAACAATGCAATGTAATTAAAATAGTAGTTAATTGATATTTAAAGCAGAAAATCTTATTTTCCATGATTTTAGACGGAGTGTCGGATTTACAAATCTAATGAGTAGCTTTGCTACAAAGAAATCCATTAGTGTATTATTTAGATTTACAAATCTAATGAGTAGCTTTGCTACAAAGAAATCCATTAGTGTATTATTTAGATTTACAAATCTAATGAGTAGCTTTGCTACAAAGAAATCCATTAGTGTATTATTTAGATTTACAAATCTAATGAGTAGCTTTGCTACAAAGAAATCCCATTAGTGTATTATTGTCGACCCTGTGACACAATTGTTTTGTTGAATATCTACCCACCATGTAATAAATTAGTCTATCACAGGAAATAATCATTTAACATGACAATAATTATTTACTGCATCGTCTTATAGACATCTTTCCGCGGATATTGAAATGAAAAAATACAAGATTAAAACTATTTGTGTTAGACCCGAGGTGCCGAAGGCCCAGGCTTACAAAAATATTATCGATTTCATTATTTATATTTTAATATTCGTGGAAAATTGATATATGCATGATTTTTCAGTATGGTTGAGAACAAGCGGATATTAATTGGTTTCAAGGCCATACTGAAAATATTGTTCTTATTTGTTTACTTTTTCTTTTTTAACCCACCTCCCCCCGCCAATGGATTCATTATTACTTGGATCTTACACCAGATTACCATGTACTCTAATAAAGTAAAACTTGAAACGGGCTAAAAAAACGATCACGCCTCCACCCCTTTTAATCCTCTCCTACGGTATGAACTAACTGACCAATAAGTGACATGGGAAATGGCAACCTAAATTGATGATCATTTTCTTTGTTATAATAACCACGTATTTTCTACATCCATTCTCCCATCCACCAAACCAATTATGAGAAGGCAAAGGTATTGATAGGACCCCCACTAGGCAATCAACCCTCATCTATAACAAATATACACGCTCTTACTTATCGCAAACAAGATGAATAACATAACAGAAAATATTTTGATAATATTTTTGTAAATATTTTGAAAATAATGCCTTACTAACAAATATTCATATTAGAAAATTTAATACATAAATTTTAATCACATATCTTAGAAAACAAGAATAACAACATACATAAAAGTAAAGCTCTAAAATCAAAATGAAGGAAAAACACACAATAACTCTTGTTAATAAGCGAAATTTTGTATAATAATTATATCATACAAAATTTTGCTCCCAAAACGTTAAAAATCAGCATGTTTTAAATGGACGTACATACTGTCTGGTAACTATTATAGAATTGATACACTTCCTGAATCGTACCTAATTGATATATGAATCACCATGCAAAGTTTAAAACCTATAGGACAATTTTAACATGTCTAAGTTAACGAAAAAAGCTAAGGGTAGTATTTTTTTGTATTCTAATAATATCTTGAATGCATCAGGATACAGCGTGTATAAAGAAGCAATGTTTTGGCAAAGATTAAGATGAAAGTTAATGTGAGATATTATCAATACGGTATCACCAGGCATAATGTAATTATAAGGGGGAATATCAATTCATTATAGTGTTGGCATAATATTAGTTAAACGCCAATATATCTGCAATAATAACAAATTAAGCTTATTATCCAACCCTTACTTTAGTGACAAAATAATCAACATACAACAATATTCGACAACTCACCTTATATGGCATCTTTTGAAAAAGGGTTAGACCCCCCTTCTTCCCCCTAAGGTGGATATAAACATTTTTTCTTCTTAAAATCATTAAATATAAGGGAGGTGGAGTTTCGGTGATCAAGTTATATATACGAGTGAAAGTACGGCCGTAGCCTATAAATTACATTATGATTAAAATCTTTAGGGTGATTTCACACAAAAGTGCCTATTGAGCACCGAAACCTTCCTTATTTTGGAGATAAAT
>LS044100.1:0-14047 GCA_900241095.1 Acartia tonsa | reverse complement strand
TAATCAAATTTTCTTTCTATTAATAAATTTTAAGAAGCCATATGAGGTTCAAAATCTCTTTAAATTTCAACTATTTATATTCTAGTGGCTTCGCTCCTAGCCTCTTATGGGTTACACAAAACCCACAACTTTATCTAGCAGAAGATTTGTATCTATTTTTATATTCTTATCGTAAAAATGTCAAAATTAAAGACGTTAAAAGATACATTTCCTACTGTTAAATTAAATATGAGAACTGGGGTAATGCACTGACCTTAAAAGGCGTAAGTTTTATAACCTAATGACACAGTGAGTAAGGACATCCGATTAAAAGTCGCATCATGAAGAAATGTTTACTTTTAGTTGTTATCTACCAATCTACGAGAAAAATTCTTGTTACATACTAATTTTAAAGTTTTTCTTTCTTTAATTTTATGTTTGGTTTCCTTGTTAGTATTTGTGTGTGTGTGTGTACAGCCACATACTTCATAATCCTCCAATCATCACAGATCTAAAATAAAATAATAAAAATTGTGTTGATATTGTTTAGAGGAGTCCTGAAAGGATATGGTAGGATTGTTTAGGATGATTTTTTTCACTAAAAAAGGCTAAGTCATTGCATTTCTTTTACGGAGAGAGAGGGACATTGGAATCGACAGTAAATTACACTGGTACTCAAAGTTTTATAAACAACATCTATCATTACAAATTTTGGGTACTTTTAAATTTTAATTGGATTATACACACATTCAGTGTCAAAATTTTCCTACCAATTTGTACTATAATCCCTTATATGAGAAGCCTTTCTAATATTAACAAAACAATTTAACATATGTTGATATAACACCAGCACAAGCGTGTAACAGGATAAGAGAAAATAAGAATTCTGAAACGATAAGGTAAACATTCTATCCTTCTGATAAACTGTACCGAAGTTCTCTCTTACAGCTGAACCGATATAGTTCTCCTTTACAGGGTAGCTCTCATACAAATTGCAAAAAAACCCGAAAAATAAATATAAATCTAGCGACCGTAAAAATATTTCTTGGTAAACAAATGATCCTAACATAGATTGAAAAGAGAACATTTTACGTGCCCTTAGGGTCGTAGCCGCTAGAGGTTGATATATACTTTAAAAGGCCAAAATAAAATGCAGTAATTGCATTAATTTAAGATTATAAAACACAAACACAACCCCTGCCCCACCCCCCAATAATTTAAATTCAATTTGGGGGTTAGGTTCTGAACTGGACTAGCTAGGCACTTTTAAGGAAATTTCCTATTAGAGGAAAAAGGTAAAGTCAATAGTAAACATAAAAGTATCAAATTGATTAATAAGAAAGATTATCCTATTTATTGTTTACTAATTGAAATAAGACTCTTTATTAGAAAATATAAGGTTGTTTTATAAATTGAACAATCAGCATTTAAAAACGAATGATAAAATAGACAAGTTGTAAATAAAAAAATTAGGAAGAGTAATGGATTTAATATACGTGGATATATTGTCAGGGGAAAATATGTCATCAAGTTAGCTTGCTTATATGGACCTCTTTTATCAATCAGTTCGTTCATTTAAATAGTAGGAGGTGAGGAAATGGGATGGTGTTAATGGGGTGGAAGGGGAGTTTCGTTACTTAAGCCAGCTGCGAGTATCACTTTATTAGAGTACATAAAAATCTTGTGTTACATCCAAGTAATAATTCAATTGGAAAAGTATTGTAAAAGATAAAAAAGGAATAAGAAAAAGGGAGGCAGCGACTTATAAAGGAGCTATGCATCTTAAAATGACACAAAATTTTACATTTTTATATTATAATGTAAACGTAATAATATACAGGATTCTTAATTTTCTTTTGCTTAAAAGAGCGTAAATTACAATAGACATACTGATATTTTATGTATTATTTATATGTAAAGTATCTTTGTTGCTAGAACTCTAAAAAATTTAAAATAAACAATTAAGTTTCATTACAATCAGACAATATGCAAAAGATCTCATCTTTAATGTCGTAGGGACAATACAAAGTACAGACTATATTTATAGAAGATCTTCGCTTAAAAAAAAAACATTGTAAAAGAAATTTTTTTTATATTTATTTTGTGTTGTGTACGTAATCCTTTACTTGCTCATTTATAACAATTTCCTACCTTAAAGCTAAGGTAAATGAATTATATGTCAGGAGCATATATCTAATACAGCAGGGCATATGGGTAAATTACTCTCTATTTAAGAGGCTAACTATGAATTATTACCTAAAGCTTGGCATGAATAAGGTATATTAAACAAATGAAATAGTAAAAAAAGTATTGTTGTTTAGATAATTTGAGGAAATTGATATAGAATATAAGTGGATATTATGACAGAGTAAAATTTGTTGTCAAATTAGGTTGCTAACATGGACAGCATTTATAAGTCAGTTCGTTCATACAGATAGAGTGAATGGAATTGGGTAAATGTGATGGATGGGGGGATCATTATTTTAGCCAGCTACAAGTTTCACTTTCATAGAGTACATAATAATCTGATTTAAGATCCCATTAATTATAAACAAATTTTAAGGGAAGAAAAGAACTAAACAAAACTGTTTTATGTTATTTTGTTAAAAGAAGGTCTCTCTATTTGATCCCGAAATCACTTTTAGGATAATTTATCTTTTTGTAGAATATAGAATACAGATGAAAAATTAATTTTGCTTCACAATATGACAGTCTTAACATAAGATTAATATTTAAAGGTCTTTAAGTTTCCAGAAAGGAGCATAAAGCGATTAACATGTTCTTATTTATATTATGCATTATTAATAGATTTAGTTCACTATGGAATTATAAGTGAAACAGTTTTTTTCAGCGTGGCTTTAAAACTGATTAATATCCACTGGATTAGAACCGGTCCTCAGCCATACTAAAAAAACAAGTGTAGCATCGTATTACAGACAAGTTTCCACAAATAATAATATAAAGATGATAAAATTAATACCAGATTTTTTAATCCGTGACTTTGGCTCCTCGGGGCTAACGAAACTGGTTAAAATGTATAACTTTTAATTTTAATATACACAAAAAGCTGTCTATAATACAATGTGGCAAATAACCAATACAGATTTTAAATTTGAAAGAGTATTTGATTTGGAAGTACAGTGTGTTTTTTTTATGAGAACTTTTTTGAAAGCAATTTTACCCCAGTTATAGTTATCAGAATTTAATGATTAACGGCTTATTTTCTTCGTTTTTTATAACCATTTTAAGAACATCAAAAAAATATTTCAGTTTTTATTTAAAAAGTACAGTTAAATAATAAATTCAAAACTTAGGTGTCAACATGTAAAAAAGGTTTTAGCGCATTTTTCTTAAGATCAAATCTTCTACCCTTTGAAAGAAAAAATTGGATTTTCAGTAGTCCACTTTGGGGGGCCAGTACTCCCTCCCTGGTTGAGATATGACCTTCAAACTTTAATGTGTTCTAGTACATGTCCCCAAAAGTATCTGTATTAATTTTTAACTCTGTATCTCAACTTTAAAGCGATTTGCAGCCATTCTTGCAAAGGGTAGAAGTTTTGAGCATGAGAAAAATGCGCTAAAACCACTTTTAGATGTTGACACCTAGGTTTTGAATTTTTTATTTTACTCTACTTTTTTAATAAAAACTGAAATATTTTTTTGATGTTCTATAAATGGTTATAAAAAACGAAGAAAATAAGCCATTAATCATTAAATTCTGATAACTATAAGTGGGGTAAAATTGCTTTTAAAAAAGTTCTCATAAAAAAAAACACACTGTATTTAAAAAAAAATAAACATTGTTGTGTAATTATTGTGTAAAGTCTATTTATTTTTTTCATAAAACTAAGATCTTTTAAAGAATAGAAAAGATTAACTGCTTTAGCACACATAACTTTAATGATAAACCCCACTGTAATATAATTCTACCATATATCATTCATTTATAATCTTACTCATGTGATATCAATTACAGTTTAATGTTAATCTAACAATTCATTTTATATTTTGGAAAAAATATTTTTTCTTTAAAAAACAGAAAAAAATTTAGCAAATTCTAATTAACGCGCAAATTTTACAAATACGCACACAAAAGATTGCACCGATTATATCGTAATTTTAGCGTGCAAACTTACTACAATTCATTGCAATTTAAAAAAAGTACATTTCAATTGTTTATAATACATTAATTCAAATAAAAATGTCTTTTTAACATAAGTTATTTGTGGCATAAATATTTTGCATATTTCAATTTTAAGTTTAAAATTTGGCAATGTATGTATATTGATATAGATTTACGTGAAAATATAATTCACCTGGTGAGTGTGTGTTTGACTGCACACGGGATGCCAACCTCCCCTCGACTAGAATAAGAACAACAACAACATCGTACACACCGTCGAGGATGTTAAGTCATCCCCCCACCCCACCCCCACTCTCTCTTTGTGTTTCTTTTTTATTCTCTCGTTCTCTTCATCTGTGTTTTCGTCTCCGGAAAGTTCAAACAAAATTTCTTCTCTTTCCTCCTCTCTCTTCCTCTTATTGAATTCCCTCGATGATCGCTGGTTACACACTCTTCTTGCCATCCATAGTTGTATAGTTGTACATCTACATCAAATATATATTCATCTCGTACCCTCTCTATTGATATGCGAAATCTCCTGCTCTGCGCTATTACAACTCCCCCCTCCCCCCCAATGTAAGCTCGTACCTTGTGGACGTCTGCCCTCCGTCACCTTGTAACTTGAACCTATATTTTCTGTTTTTAATGTAAAATTGAAAAGTGTTTCTCTACTCCACTCTTAGTTTGGAAGCTTACGCTCTGCCAACAACGAGGGGAAAGATAATGGCAGAAAAAAAGAGAAATGGGGGTGCAGTATATGGAAGGGGATAAACAGTGAATTTAATTTGGAAAAATCGTTGATTTCTTTTAATCTCTGCTATTTAAGTAATGCCATATTAATAATCAAGCGCTTTTCCCACTATCATTTAGGGGATATGCTTCAAACAACGAAGAAAACCCAAATAAAAATATTAAAGTGAAGCAATTGCAAATGACACTTAACATCATAGTACTATGAAAAAAAATATGGACCAATAAGAGATTTTAATATTTTTAACATATGAAGATTTTAGCCTAAAACTAGGATAGATAGGTAGCAAGATTCCCTAAAAAAGAAGAAGCTAATCTATCCTATTTAATCAGAACTGATAGAGTTTTCCATTTTTGAGGGTTCCGTGATGGTTTTAGGTTTACTATTCGACCTCTTCCTACCAGTTGAAATACAGAGTCTTCCTGTATGATAGGGACTTAACCGTTTATAATGCAAGTGTAAAATTTAGAAAGAATTTTCCAACATAAAAAGACTGGAAAGTGGAAGGGGTAACAAAAATTGGACATGATATAGAAATAGAATAAAAACTTTGATTATAAAGAATTAAGACATTTTCTCTCCGACCTAAAATGGACCACATGTGAACATCTCAAAAAAGTCTATAAATCAACCCGTCCGTAGCGCTATGGTGGAAAAGGGTTTTAATCCGCTGATATTAAAGCTAGATATCTCATTTTTTTGGTCAACATTTCTATTATTAGGTAGCATTAATAGGTAATTTTTTGTGAAGGTACCTTTTTCCAAAGAGCATCTAATTTATCACTTACTTGGTCTGTCAGGCCGTCGGTCATGAGACAAAAGACATATAAATATATTTTGATGAAGGTTTCGTGATTTTCTATCAATCCTAATATCTTTAATTCATATATCCTACTTCCTCTTTTTTATAGCCACTGAACATAATAGATAATTTACTGTTTGTTTGTTTATAAATTATTTGTACTTCGCTACTTATGGATGTTATCATCCTTGTTTTAGGTTAGGTTAGAATATGAAATAAGCAAGGGTTAGAATGGTGATTCATTTTTATTACCCAAATGGGTTGGAGGGATGTGTGGGAGGGGGGCAAGGGTTGAATGGTCCACATATTAAATCTTGGGAAGGTACCCAGGGATCCAAAGGGATTTATTGATGTATGCACCAATGATATACACAAATTACCTCTTCTGTAGATTACAATTAGTGGTTGAAACGTTTTGACACTCAACTTAAGGAACCAACCAATCAAAATCCAATAAAAGTCCCCAAAGTTGCTAAGCCAACAAATAAGAAAACTTTAATTTAAAACTCTGGGGACTAGTGTAATAAATAGTCCAATGTGCCCTCCCTCCCTGACCAGAATTAAAGTTTGTAAAGAATGTGAGACAAGTTGGCTGAATGTTTCTACCACAGCTTCTTTTATCCACTTTAGTAATTGCAACATTTTACATACTAAATGTTTTTAACATGCTAATTATTTAATTATATAAAGTAGTAAGGATTTTTTGTCTGTAGCTTAGGATTTCAATAACTAATGAACAGATTTAGTTTTAATTTTAGGGAGGTACTTTAGGCTTTAGGTTTTAGGCTATAGTTATGCCTCTCTCTACACATTCAAAACAGAGCCTACTTATGACGTCATAAATATTAAGGAGGGGGAGTGGAAAAAAAAACCCTAAAAAAGAGATGGATAATCCCTCATTTTTATGACGTCTCATGGTGTTTTTCTGAGCGACTTTCTTCACGTACTAAATGTATGTATGTATGTAACTAGAGTTTTTTTTTGTTAAATACCTCTAATTATTTTTGATAGAATTTTAAAATTGGAAAATTTTTTAAAAATTCATTCTGAAGCAATTTTTGTTCGCTGATCTACGGTAAGTGTGTGCATATAGCTTAATTAATTTAGTGTAAGAACGACGTACTTTGTAAAAAAAGACATTTGGGCATTTTGTGTTAGCTACTGTATGAAACATACAAACGGACGAATTTTGAGATGAATATAGAAAGAGTAGCTGCACTATTTAAAAAAAAGACATCAAAAAGGTTTCTAAAGAATTCTGTCTAAAATTGTTTCATAATATTTTCCTAAAAGCTTATGCAATCAGGTATCTAAAAGGATAATTTAAAAGCCGATAATTTGATATACATCCCCAGTACTACTAGTTGAAACGTTAGGACACTCAACTTAATTAACCAACCAATCAAAATTTGATAAAAGTCCCCAAACGTTAAGAAAACTTCATTATTCAACTTTGGGGACTAGTGAAATAAACAGCCCTATGTCCCCTCCCTCCTTGATATGCAATATTATGTATGTACATAAGAAAATTGCATAACATAATTGTGTTATATTAAAGCCCTTTAATATCTCAGTTTAAATGTTATTCTCTCTAATTTGTGAGTTCGCAATACAAAATCCAGTTAAGGCCTTAATGGATTTAGATGAAAATTTAATTGAATAACTGTGTTTCCTAGCGAGAAAGAGAATTTTATTTTGTTTTACAAAATAGTTTCCATGGAGGGATAGATTTATGAAGAAAGATTTGGCATTTAAATTTTTAAATAAATCATGCAAATATTGTCATTATGGCAAATTTGATTTTTGGGGACGGAACTGTTTTTCCATGGATATACATTTTAGAGAAGATGGGAGGAAGGTTAGCCATAGCTAAGCAAAACTGACCGTTACATAAAAAGGACTAGAACGAAGCTTCTCAGAGGATAAATTAGTCTCCGAGGTTTTTCTAGACACATATACACAAATATTAAAAGTATTAAGGATTATGCTTAGACTTTGAATTAACCACAACAAGGATGACATTATTCACAATAGTGAGGATGATAAATTCAGATATCAAAACTAAATTTAGTGACATACAGATGAATAACTTGAAATATTGTGACTAATAGTCATAAGATCATCAATCTCAACTAAGGTCAGAGAATTTTACAATATATTTTTAGATTTGCTGCACTTTCTAAATCGTATCGTATCGTAACTATTACAGGAAGAAATCAAATTGGTAATGATTCTAATATACCTTATCTAAGAATTACAGCTATCCATAACGTACAGACGGACTGATAAAGAAAATCTACGCTTTTAATAATACTATAATAATATTAAAGTTTACTGCCTAACCGCAATTTAAAGTCATTTCCACTTACTTCACAAACACAAACAATGGCAATGATGTCCATATGTAGCACAGTCCCAGTTAACGAAGCTCTGGATAGTTCCTATAAAAATGACGTCAATCATAGGCTAGTATGACGTAATTTTTTAAGGCACTGTAAAAAGCTTCCCAGAAAACATTTGTAAAGTGCTATCATGCAATTAGAACAAAATAATCACAGCACGAAGTCATTTAAAAGAGGTAATTACTTTACTCTGTTGAGTATTGAGAACGACGGTCGGTTTGACGGTCATGCAGCATTAAAATAATAAAATAGTCTCTTTACTGAAAAATTCAATATAGTTTGAGACTGCTAATATTTTTGATCAGTATGCTGAACTTATTCAATTATAAATTTAAAGGACGATATTTTTATCATAACTTTTTTCTTTAAAACGTTGTTTGCTAATTCATAAGACAATTTAATTTAATATTTAAGGGCTGACAAACTTACATTGTTTCTCCGTAAAGCAATAGGTTCAAAATGATTACATAATTTCGTTGATTTTGATTAGGATTATTTGAAGATTTAGAGGATTTTCGTGAAAAAAATATTCTGGCCTAGTTTTCATATTTATAATTATTGTTTAATTGTAGTTTATTAATCGATATGCAATTATTATAGTTTAGTTAATCCTTTTTTGTTTGTTGATTTTTTACTTGTTATGGATATATGCGTTCTTGTGTATGAACATAATAACTCTAATACAACTATTAGAACATAATAACTCTAATACAACTATTATGTTTATAGAAAAAAGCCTAACACATAATCTAGTGTATCTAAACACATTGCATTGTCAGCCAGGGAAAATATATTTATCGTATGACCAGAATTTTGTACTATACCATTTTACAAACTAATAAAATTTATTTTAGTATTGCTTCGTAACCGTTTTTCAGCCATACTGAAAAGTCATGAATAGCATCGAATTAAAGAAATATTTCATGGATGTTAAAATAAAAATCATAAAATAGATACCAGTTTTGTTACCACAGGCATTCGCTCCCTCGAGACTACAAAACTGGATTTAATCTTATAAATTTTCATTTTAAAATCTACGTAAAGCGCTCTATAATATAATGCGATAAATAACTATTACTGGTAATATTTTAAATTGAGGGTGCTTGACTGCGTAATATGCCTTTCTATAATTAAACATATAATAATAATAATATTTATAGTATATGTATAGAAAATTGTAAGTTATAGTTAAATTTCATGACATATTTATGATATTTTAGGTCAAATGTTCTTAATTGTAAATTTTAAGCATTTATAGATATTAAAAAGTGTCTTTTTTCGAATCTTAAAGATGTTAGGTATGCATTAACTCAAAAAATATTCATTAATTATTCATGGATTGGCATTACATAAAACGATTACCCTACGATAAAGTTGCCAATACACCAGACCATACAAGAAAAAAGATTAATGACTAAATCGTGTGAGGCCCACATAATCATGTTAATCTATGGCCCACTAGAAAAGGTAATTGCATGGTAAGTTAGAATTAATGTTGGCATGTAAACTTGTATGTAAGTGTAGTGGAATGATTCCCCCCCTCCCCTCTGCCCACCTCATGTATGTAAGAGTGGTGTAATATATCCCCCCACCCCCCTTTCACCTGCATACATTATACATATTCATTTACTATGAAATAACATAATTTGGGACAGTTTGAATGAACAGTTTAATCTTAGAATACGTGGGAATTCTCAAAAGAGGATTATTTATGATGATTTTAAAAATTAAGCTTTAAAACTATGATATGAGTTATTGATAACTTCTTTTTATAGACTTCTTTCCGCGGGTATTAAAATGAAAAATCATAAATTTAACCAGTTTTGTTAGCTACTGGTATTAAATTATTTAATTTTATTTTAATATTCGTAGAAAATTGTCTGTAATACGATAATATAATTTATTTCTTAAGGACTAGTTCCAATCCAGCA
Source organism: Acartia tonsa (assembly GCA_900241095.1). Lineage (NCBI taxonomy): Eukaryota > Metazoa > Arthropoda > Copepoda > Calanoida > Acartiidae > Acartia > Acartia tonsa. Next base: position 4,059 of record LS044100.1, on the reverse strand, counting down.
GTTATCAATCGGAAATGTTTTTCTGTTTTTATTTAGAAATGTAGCAATGTTGTTTTACCTGATGGTACTTATATTACTTGGGTAATGTTTTCTAAGCCTAGTCATTCACAAACATTAATTGGTTACACTTAAAATGTGGAGTCATAAAAGTAGTCGGACTTTGCAGGGTACTTTTTTTATGTGTACTTTTATTTTAGTGATTTTTTTTATTATTTAAAAAATTGATTTTAACATGTTTTGTGTCTTGTTTCAATAATAAAATTGGGGGTTGATTATTTGGTAGTTTCTATTGGTAAGCATTTACCCTTAAAATAGCTTAAAACTTGCCTATCGTTGGTTTATCGGTCACGATATTATACTGGACTAACTTTTCACAATTTTATGCAAAATTCTTCCTTTGAAACCTGGGACGTATCTTAATGAAGCAATGTTTATTGTTTATATATTAATTTCACTGTAGTTGACCTCTTTCTTGCTAATACTAAAATCAAATACATGTATTACGAGATAGTTAAAATGTGTATTAAATGCTTTCGTAAAGTCAAACTGACTAAAATATTTCGGAATAAGATATTGAAGGAAGACCCTATTAGTTATTCACTTCAAATTAAGTTTAAAGTGTATTATATAATTTAAACAGGTACAAGAACAGAGCCTAACTTCCCCCCCTCCCCACAACACACAATATAACATCCATACCAAACTCACACAAACACTCAAATATTACTAAAACTAAAAAATCACAATGACTGGCAATTTTTGGCTTATTATAAAAGAAAAAAAATGAATAAATTTAGCTTTTTTTTACCTATTAATGCAGATACACTGACCTATTTTTTTCAATATTCCAAAAATCCTTTCAGAACTTTTAGAATATTTGGAACGGAGATTAATTAACTTTAGAGTTCCTCTTCTCTACAATAAGGATGCTTATGAGAAACAACAAAATAACTAACGAACATACAAATATGACAAATATTTTTTTTGTAAAATTGCATAATATAAAAGCAAAAAGTTTTAAAAATAATATACACTAATGTACCTTAAATTGACTTTCAATTGTCACGTTTTTTAGATGATACCTTAATTATACAGGAATCCACAACACGATTCAAATATGTCTATTTTTGCTCTAAGGACAGACGGATGGACATCCTAAATAAAAAATAGTTTTGCTTCTAAAAGAAGGATTCTAATTGTTTAGTAAGGTTTCAAGTTTAATTATAATTTTATTTTTATGTAATTTCTTTCATGTTTTTTTTTGTACAAAAACAAATTAGGTATACAAAAAGATGTAAAGAATAAACAAATTAAGTTTAATCCAGAGGGGGGGGGGGTATGGAAATTTTCTTCCCCGTTTTTACCCACTTGGAAAAAATCTGAGCACATTTATTATTTGTATCTTACACCTGATTATCATGTACTCTAATAAAGTGAAACTCGTATCTGACTAAATTATAATAACCACCTATCCACCCTCTTTACCCCAATAATGTATAAAATAACTGACCAATACATGATGTCCATGTTCGGAACCTTAATTGAAGACTTTTTTCCCTTGTCATAATATCCATGTATATTCTATATTCATTAATCTCATAATCGTGCATTCGTTATAAAGACTTAAACATTGATGGTGGATTGTTGTGATCCTTTGTTTTACATTTAGAATATGTCCGTCCATAAGTATTATATTATTTTATAATTGTTAATACTTTAATACTTGTTTTCCCCTTTGTTTGATTTGTTGGAGGTTGCTTTCGTGGATGATTTCATTAATTAATTTCGGAATAAAAGATCGTTAGTGAAATAACAATTTCTCTTAAATCATTTAACTAACATATTTTCAAAGATTCGTTAATACTGCCATTTTTTTATTTGTTTACAAACAAAGATGCTAGCATCCATTATTTCCAAAGTACAAATTCATATTCTATTAACACATTTATTTAAACATAAAAAAGACTATGTTCATATTTTCACAAGAAATTCCTTATGCTTTTTTTATACTAACAGACTGACATAGTAAGTTATAGAGTAGAGTAATTTTTATCGTGAATAGCAGCCAAGAAAATCAGGCATTTACAAAACTTTAGTGACGTACAGACGATTTTACAGAAAACAAAGTAGATGCGCCTCAAAAAAAAAAAACTGGCGGGAATCTCTTTTGTCTAGTACGTATATGATGATAGATAATTTATCCGATATTGACACATTAATGTACTGGATACATTATCACATTTACATACGAACAAGGACAATTACGTCTATTGGAAGCATCAACAATATTTGCAGCATTAACAATTCACAGTTTTTTCGTAAAGAAAGAGAAAAAAGGGAGAACATTAAAGGAAATGAAAGAGAGAAAGAGCGTGATAAAAAAAATAATGAGGAATATAGACCAAATTTTGAAAATAAATAAAACCTTTAACTTTCATAGATTTAGAGTAAATATTTTTTGTTAAGTAACTCGGACGGACGTAAGGAACGATCCTATTTATAGAGTAGCTATTACTACTAATAATCCCAAAGATGGCTTGGATAGCACCAATTTTGTGCAGCATTATTTGTGTTACAAATTAACAGGATGTTTGTCTACGTTGGGGATATTGCCCGCCTAGATAATTGACAGCCAAAGCTAGTAACAGTAGTTTTAGATCATTTATAAAATTCTTTTCTGGCAATGTTTAATTATAGAATAACATACTACAGTTAAAAGAAGCTGCGGCACTTAAAATGAAAAAAAAGGAAGAAAGGGTTTTTGTTTTGACATTTTTTGTTTTATTCATTATAATCCTTGTCAAAATATATTTTTGGCAGTATCCTGTATTTCTTAGTAGACCTACCCTCTATAAAACTTACTTTAATTATTTGTATAAAAAATGGAACCAGTTTATAGTGCCTAATAAAAAATGACGTCGTACAATAGAAATAAACAATGATAGGCCAGCATACATTGTAATTGAACAATGTTAGAATATATATATACTAGCCTATCGTTGGTCATTTGTATTGTATGACGTCAAATTTTATTAGGCACCATAAGCTGCTCAAAATAATGTACTCTGGCGGTTTTCCTCAAAGTGCTTATTTGAGCACGCCACTCCTCCTTTCTCCATTATCATGAACATTTGAAATAAGGTGGGGTTGGTAGTTTTTGTGAGTTTGTGTTTTGTTTAGATCTGGTTAGGTTAGGTTAAATTGGCGAAGCCACGTATGGGTTAGACCTAAAAATTCTGAGAGGCTTCTTAACTTGCTTGTATGAAAAGCTCTAATAAATCTCGAAATAATAGCGTGTAAGATTTGAGGAGTTTTATAGATGATTTGCTAGTAAAAATAAGATGTTTCCATATTTGTTAACCTGCCAATAATATTTTCTAGATCTGTCAGAGTTACTTGAAGATGAAATCAGTTTGGACATACACAATAGGTAGGTGAGCCTTTTTATCCTCACACTTTGGCTAACATCCAAAATTTCTTTTATAGCACTTACTTATGTGTATAATATTGTAAGAGGTTGTTTGTTGGTCTTATTCCTTTTTTTACAGTCAAACTTTTCTACATTTAGAATTGGTTCTTCCGTAATAGATAGGTTTTAGGTGTTTAAGAATCTTCCTATCTATTTCAATTTAAAAAGCGTAGCAACTCTATAATCATTCTTACGTTTATCTTAAACAAGTTTAAGTACTTAAGATTAAATGCCACCAACTTTTAACGTGTTGGTAGCGGCTTATTAGCTTTATTTTATGAATGGTGACAGCTTGGAGTTTTAGGCATATCGTGATAAGCGAAAAAAACCTAAAGAAAAATAAATCTAAACGTCAGATCAAATTATGTGACATGTATTTAAGCAATTTTACTACATATTTACAGTTAGGGAGTTTAATCTATTATTATAGAAGCAGAAATATAATCTATGATATTGGTTTTGACCCTCTAAAAAACGTAATCTACCATTCCACTTTTCCCTCTCTTGGTGATGATATCATCAACGCCGATACGATTTTTGAAATGTACCATTCCACTTTCAATAGAGGCGAAACTGGAATGGTACATTTA
>LS044090.1:9812-20124 GCA_900241095.1 Acartia tonsa | reverse complement strand
TGATTAATTGACTTCTTCATAATTTGTTAAATCTTTTCTTCAAATTTGTTTACCAATCAATTCAGCCGTAAAAAAAAACAAGTATGCTAACATATATAATTAGCGAAGCACAAAAAAATCTTGAATTGACAAACTGGCAGAGTAAGTTATAAATCATATTTTCAGTAAAAACAGTGAAGGGAAAAAAAGAGGGATATTTTAGATAACAGAAAATCGCCATATTAAAAATCTTTAAATTTCTTTTGTATCAGGACTGACAGACAGACGGACCAATTTAGTAACACAATGATTTTTGTTTAGGGATAGGGGTATATTAGCAAACTGTCTTAATTAGCAGCTGAGAAAATCACATTTCTCCCATACCGTTACAAACTAACGTACAGATAGGCATAGTGTTTGTTAATGCCAATTTGTCTACATAAGAATAATTCAGTACTTTAATAAAAAAAATGATTTTTTTACAGTCTTCCCTTACTCTAACATCCCAATTAAAACAATTAAAAATAAATTATTATAATTCCATGCTCTTATATAATAATGTTTTTAACAAAGAAATAAGAACAAGAATAACAACATTCAAATGTAGCAATGATTACCTGAAAACTTTGCACAAGATTATGAAGATCTTGTGCTTGTGGATTATGCTTCAATAGATCATAATATTGCTCATTCTCAACCTAAAAAAAAGATCTTTGTCTTCTCATGTTTAGGTTTCTTGTCTGTCTTAAAAACTGTCTAATTTTCTGTGGTTGTCTGTCTATCTATTAATATCTAACTATCTATTTGTTATCATTAGATCTATCTGTATATCTCTTTATCTATCTATGTGTATATCTGTCTGATGGCTGATTTTTGAGACACTTTGTCCAGTCACGTCTATCTTCATCTATCTGTCTGTCTATCTATCTTTCTTTCTCTTTCTACCTATCTGCACATCTCTCTATCTGTCTGTCTATCTATCTGTCTATCTACCTGTTGTTGGTCATTAGCAGCAACCTTGTTGGCAATATGACTATTGATCAAAGCTTGTAACTTGTGCATAGCTGTGTTACTAGCAGACCCTTGGTCAAGTGAAAGAGCACTTGTATTCTCATCAAATAGATCATAACCATGCACCTTAAAAGCAAAATAATTTGATTTTATTAAATTCCTTGGCCCTTCTTTTTTCCCAAAACAATCCTTTATTGAAAGATAAAACCATATAGGTGCCTTCACTTCAAAATTTAAAAAAATACACATTTGCTTTAAATCTTCGATTTTGCACAAACACCCCTTTAAACCTTTTTTTTAGTAAATTTAAAATAAAGAAGGGTAGGGGGTATTCTTTTGTTTGTTTGTCTATTACTGTAGGCAATGTTAGGTTAGGTTTTATTCTCACAGATTTTAGGGGGGTAATCTAATGTGTTCTTTAAAATTTCGAGGGAGTTAAATGAGAGGTTTCAAAGGTTTGAGGGGGTTAATATTATGTATTCATTAAAATTAGGAGCTCTAAAGTTTACCCCTTCCCTTTGACGTGTATAGTAAAAGTAAAAGATAAAACTCACCGGAGATTCATGTCTGGAGCTTGGCGGCCTTTGCATGTATTCTGTATAATCCGCAAGATTATCATAGTGGACACTAACTTGATCCCCCTCAACAGCTGACCCATACGGGACACTAGCTTGACCATTGATAACAGCTGACCCGTAGTCAAGATCTTGTTGAGTTGAAGGTACAGATTGTGTGTAATCATAGTCATAGCTTGTGTATGCATTTGTATCTTCATAGTCACCTAAATATTAGTTTCTGTTATAAATAAATCTATAAATATAGATGAATAACCAGACAACTACCTGGATTCCCCTGTTAGGGACATTTTTCGTCTGCTAGCAACTTGCTTTCTGCTCTTTTGTAGCGATTTGGCTGTGTTAATACTCCTGACACTATTGATTGATTTTCAAAGACCGAATTTAAATTCTGCACAAGGTCCTTGGTGTGGGGACATACAGTTTTATTTAACCATTTCCCCCTCAAGTGTTTTACTCTAATGTTTATATTACAATTCTAAATTTTAACCTTAGTAGTTTACCCTATGAATGGATATAGAATATAATGATATTTTTGTCGTCAATTTTGATTGCTAATACAGTCCTCAAATATTCGTCAATAAGACCCTCTAAGATCAGAGGATGGTAAAGTCATAAGAGGGGGATAGATGTAGATATCGTTATATTAGCCAGCTGGCTGAATCATTTAATCAGGGTATATCCACAATCACATATTCTATATCCATAACCCCCTAATCTTATTTAATTTTTTAGTATATGAAAATAAGAAAATATTTAAATGAAAAGCTTTTGCAAATAAATTTTTTCCAAGGTAATTTTTCCATCCTTCAAATAAATGATAACTTTTTATATATTTTTCTTTTGCATTCTGATATGTATTGATTTCTTCTAAATTTGAGAAAAACTATTGATATGACCCTTTGACATGCAATTGGTGTTCTCAAGAAGTAATAAATCATAACTCTACTTCATAATTATTATTATTTATAGACCAGTAATCACAGAAAATAATTCAGTAAGCCTTAAGAAGATTGCTAAATAAATAATTATGTTTTCTAATAAAGTACTTGCAATCATCATGAACCTTGACATATTGTTTTTTTTATATAAAATTTTTATCATTTGACTGTAAAGAAACACCTTTTGTTATTGCATTAAATTATGCATTTGCTTTATTTATAGTGCAGCTACTCTATAAGTCACTTTTTTGGCATGGATAAAGAATTTACTCGGCTACTATTTATGATAGATGGCTGGATTTTGCTTGTAAAGATTAATTTGACCAATAAGCAAGATTATGTAAATACACAAATCCAGCATTTCTTGTGATGATTATCCTCGACCAATAGATCCCCCAAAATAGTTATAAACCTTCCCAGGACCTATGAAAGGCTACATTGTAAAGAATACACATATTCGTTCAGCGGTTAGTAAGTTCCTTTGGAACAAAAAGACAGATAAACATCCCGTTAATTTTATATATAGATTTATTGAGCTTTGATGTTAACTAAAGTTGATTCAATTTTTTTTATTGGTTAAAAAGATTACAAAATTCGGGTATAGTCCCTTAAGGGGCGATTCGTCGTATTTTGAAACTGGCTTTTGATAGGTTATTTTAGGTTAGGCTAGGTGATTGCCCCGCAGGGTTAGGCAATTGGCCTCGCAGCGTTAGATCCCACGCAGGGGCTACAAATAGAAGGAAAGCTACTGTGAAAATACGAAGAAACGCCCCTAAAGGGGCGTTGCCATGAAGGAGACAATACCCTTGTATTCTAAGAAATTTTAAAATTTGACTCAAATTCTTTGTTTAAAGTTTTATAATTTGTATTGTAACCGTGTATAATATTTCAAACACATCTCTATACAATAACATGGAATTAAGTTTTATAATTGTAAAATTTTGCATTTTACATTGTTATTTAGATTTTAATTTTGTTTCAAAAATGCTTATGTCATAAATTTGCTAATGAATAATAATTTCTAATTTAAGAAAATTTAACCATAAGTAGTTGCTTCGCCCTAGCTTCTAGGGGAGGTCAGGAATATAGCTTAAAAAAGACATTTATAAAACTTCTCTGAAAACCAATTCGGACCAGCATTAAAGCCTTTTTTTTTGGGGGGGGGGATTTTTTTCTTGGGGCATTTTCACTTTGAACGGTGGTCGGTCGTTTATTGTTATAAACCTTCCTAATACCTATGAGAATCTTTGCTGTAAAGAACCATTTCAGTCCAGCGGTTAGCGAGATCCTTCAGTCCAAACAGACACACAACGAGACTCAAAGACATCTCTTTACTTGATATTGAACACTTGCTGTTGAGTGAGTTTAATGGCATATGAGTGTACTTGTCATTCACAGCAATAATGTTTTACATACAGCCATTGATTTTATTTCTGTTTGTCAAAGAAGACAGCAAAAGTTTATGTAATTTTCAAAATATATTTTAGTACTGAATTTTTAGACTAGACTAGGAAAAAAGAAGGAAAATAAGCTAATCTTAAACATCAAAAGGATCAAATAAGATATTTAAGAGGACTGTCTTTCTCTTTTTTACCCTGTCAAGTTTCAAAACCCCTGAGTGCACGGGACTGTATAATATTGAAATGCATTAATTAAAAGCTTTGCGTCTACAACATGGAATCATTTGAAATTTTGCTAAAAAGAAGCAGATTATAGTGCCTAATAAAAAATGACGTCATACAATCCAAATGACCAACGATTGGCCAATATACATTGTAATTGACCAATAGTAAAATGTAAACTGGCCTATCATAGGTCATTTGTATTATATGACGCTAAAAATGTATTTAGTGTCAACACAATAACACCATTTGAAATGACCTTATTCTTGTTTTTTTCTCAAGACATAAAACTTGAAAAGATTTCATCAATAATTTTCTGCAAAATATGGGAAAAAACTGTTTGCATAGATTTCAAGATCACCACACAGCCAGGGATAAATATCTTTATATCAAATCCTTATAATAAAGTAACAGGTTGTCTGTCTGTGTGTTTGTACTGAAATATCTCGCTAACCGCTGAACCGATCAGGTTCTCCTTTACATGGTAGCTTCCCATACGTCCTAGGAAGGTTTATAATTATTTTGGGGGAGGGTAACAACCACCCTCCCAAGAGAAATTACAAAAAAAAATTTAAAAATATTTTTGCTTTTACGTCAAATGAACGCCAAATAGAAATGAAATAAAAAAAAACATTTTAAAGTGCCACTAGAGGCCTCTAGGGGCGTAGGTGCTAGTTAAATTGATATAGAGAAAGAAAGTTTTAGATTGAGAGCTATCACGTGAGGTTATTCTATTTAGGTGTAGTTTAGGGGAGGTTTTTAATTTTAAGGCTTTAAATTATATTCTCCTAAAATAGCATAAAATACGACTAAAAAATAATGAGTCGTTCTGAAAGTTGTAAGCTGAATATCATAGCTGTTTGATTAGATTTTACAATCAAAATTCCCAGACGTTGATAAAACTGCATAGCATTTATGCAAGAAGTGTTTATTTATGACACTTATTTATATTTGATCAAGGATGACAACATTCATAAGTAGAAAAACACAAATATTAAAATATCAGCTTTATATTATGAGATACTAACGACTGTGCCTTGTCCCTAGCATCTAGGGGATCTGAATTTAATCTAGGGGGAGAATATAGCAGAAAAATATAACACGACATCAATGTTAAAATTTCAAACAAAATAGTATAAAACCATCATAAGACCAAAAAAATCCTCGATCTACCTGAATAAAAATCTGCGGTGGGAGAATCAATCTGGGGTGTTTCAATTTCCGCTACGTTCTGTAAATTTCCATTTACATACACCTTGAAAAAAATACAATGGATATATCATTAAAGGTGCTTTCCCTCAAAGTTGCTAGCGTGCACAGAACCCCCTCTCCCCTAGTGTAGAAATAAATTGTAAAAATGTTAGATTCAGTTATTCCTTATGCCACCTTAGCTAACCTAATTTAATCTAAAATATAAGAGAACTCCTCCTACCCCCCCTCCCTTATTTTTATTTAATTTCAAAATAATCAGAGAGGGTATAGGATTGTAATAAAAAATCCCAATAATTACCAAATGTATATTACCTCAACGATCTGAGTTTCTTCTTGCTGTTGAAGGCCGTCACCCTCCGAATATGAAGCAATCATATCATCATCATACTCGCTACTATCCATAGCTTGGCGCATTTTTGATTCAACATTTCCCGCATTTTCCAGGTCGTCAATAAATCCTTTGGGTTGACTTGTGTCATTTTGCGAGGCTTGTAGGAATGAGGATAGTTTGGCACGTATTTGATCTAGTTTTGACAATGCTTTGGACTCAACAAGACTAATTTCTTTGTCGTTATAATTGTTGCTCATTTGTGGGGTTTCTGTTTCATAATTTTCATTGGGCCAATAATCATGTGTTGTAAACTGTGACGACGACCTTTCAAGGTTTATGATATCGGCATTATTCGCCTCTGGCGGGCTATTTTCTTCAAGAAAACTAACTATAAAATCTTTTAATTGCTCAGAATTATTTACTTTGACAACATTTGTTAAATTATTGTTATTTTTACTATTTTGATACCTGTCATTAGATACGCCTGTGTCTACATCCACTGAAAAAAAATGTTATTTTGATATTTTCTATTTTATCATTATAAATGACAATAAAGGAAGACTATCAAATAAAATTAAAGTAATATGTGCTTAAAGAATTATTCATGGTGATAATAACAGTAGATTTTAAAAAACTAAAGATTTTTCTCTAGGGGATTCATGGTTTACTTTTAGGGCTAAGAAATATTTGATTATGGTGGATTTGAAAGGACTTGAAGGTAAAAATGTCTTGTACTGAATAATTCAATTTACCAAATTATATTCAACTAGCGGCTCCCTTCTAGGGGCCCCTAGGTGCGATATGGGAGGGAAAGGTCGGCCCCTCTCAATATTAAATTAAATTTTAGACATTTCTTCTAGGGGTGATTTCTCTTGGAAGGGCTGTGGCACCCTTCTCAAAAATATTTAATATTGTAAAGGAGAACAATATAGTTTCAGCGATTAGCGAGATCCTTTGGTACACACAGACAAACATCTTATTACTTTTATTCAAGGATACTTTAGCATCTTAATTAAGTTTTACCTGGAATGGACGAGACAGTTGCCAGGATGGCTGCCAGAACAATCACACCACGCATTCTGAACACAGAGCAATGGGTTAACTTTCAAACATTATAGGGAGTAGATTTTGTTGGCGTATTTTTTAATGTCCTTTCTTTTCTGAGCAAATGTTGAGTTGCAAATATATGCAAATATTATTTTAACAAAAATTTCTCTTTTTTATAAATTTAAGTTTCCGGTTTCAAGATTTCCAAAATTCTATTTTTATATTAGTTTTAATCAATTTCTTTTGAAATTTTAATTCTGAGTTTTCATCATATCATTTCTTTATCTGAAATTTTAATTAGAGAATAGAAATAATAATATGATTATAATAATTCTATTCATGATTAATTTAAAGATAAAATTTGGAAATAAAAATACATTTCCTTCAAGTAATAATTGATAAAAATTAAAATCGTTAAAAAAAAATTTATGATAACTGCAAAGTATTTTTTAATGTTTTTGTTTCGTATGGTCCCGGAAAATAAAAAGTCATAATAGGTTGTACATTTTTAGGAGCTTCATACATGAATTGGGGGATGGGTCTAGGTTATTTTGCTGACCTTTCCCTGCCCTCCCCTGGAGGCTAGGGGCGAAGCAACTAGTTAACAATATAACAATTAAACATGATTACATGATAATCCACCCTTAACCCCCCCCCCCATATAAAAAAAATAATAGTTCTTCTTAAACATTTGATAATTTGCTATGGTCAGTTTTCTAAAAATAAAAGCAATTCTTATAAGCAATGCTTTTCTGTAGTCAGGGTCTGTACTGTTGCTTTAATTGCCTTAATATACCCAATGCTTTTGTATACCCAATTAATTACTAAATTTTCATAACTTCTTAAAATACTCTGATTAATTTGGTTAAAGTTTGTTTACAATAAAACCGTAAATTTTTTCGCCTTTATACACAATTCGACTTGGAATCTAAATGGGATAATGATGGCCGATAAATTGATGTACATTCCCAATGATGATACACAAAATAAGCACTTAAGTAGATTTAAATTAGTAATTGAAATGCTTGGACACTCTACTTATCGAAACAACTAATCAAAATGCACCAATGTCCCCAAAGTTGTTAAGCCAACGAATAAGACATCGTTAATATAAAACTGATTGGTGAAATACACAGCCCATTGTCTCCCCCTTTCGGTCCGCTAAACGACCATTATTAAAACCTTAACTTTATATTTGATGAACAAAGTAATTAATTCCTTGAAATTGAATAATTGCTTCATTGTCTTAAAAAATTAAAACACCACCTTGCAAATTTGTTTCATTTCTTCAATGTTATATGAATGTTAATTCAAAATTATGAGTTTTATGTTTTAACTAAATAAACTACTTTGCAGTATGGCTTTGAAACCGCTGGAATAGAATCGGTTCTAAGCCACACTGAAAAATCATATATTGTATCTCTTTTAATTGGTTTTGATATTATAATTATACATTTTTATATCTGCTGAAAGCTGTTTATAATATGATGTGAGAAATAACTATTCCAGTATTGCTTCGAAACCGATTAATACTTTAACTAAACTTGTATTTATATTTTTAAGTAAATGTATAGCTTTAAAAATTGTTAGATTTTTTAATAATTTGATTTTATATGAGTTTCTCAATTAGAAACTTAGTCTAATCTAAATAATGTATGAAGTTTAATCTGCTATGCCATATTAGTCAAACATTTATGTGTAAACCTAAATATAGAATAAAAAGTTATAATGATTATTGTTTGTAGAAAAAAAAAATCAAATCACTTTTAGAATTGAGCTGGTTTTTTTAAATTGTTTTATATGTCTTTGCAGGGTTTTATGCAATTTTCAGCTAGTTCATATCAAATATCTACTGGCTTTTCCTTGTTTAATTTTTTACAAATATTTTTTCCCTTTACTTTAATAGTTTAAAGCATGAAATAGATGATTATATAATTTTTTTCACGAATTTAAAATAAAAATCATAAAATTAATACCAGTTTTGTGAGACCGGGCCATCGGCAACAAAACTGGTTTTAATCTTAAAATTTTTCATTTTAATTAAATCTGCGGAAAGCTGTCTAACTATACGATAAATAACTATTAAGACTCCTCATACCCTAAATGTGTGTAAATTATGTAATGTTTTTTGTACTCTGTCATATGTCAAGCATGTAATTGTAAAAGCCTACTAATAGACATAGTATGTCTAGATGGCCCATCTAACCCCTAAATTCGCCAAACTTAAACACGTCTTTGTTTATTTTTTGCATTCAAGTAATAAGCGACGAAATTTTTCGATGATAAAATTTCTAGAAACCTAACTTATTATAGGTTTGGTCATACGCTTCACAATATACTAGGATATACATTTTCACACGGCACAATTTACCCAATAAAAGCTTTATTTTAAAAAATGCTACTATTAACTCATAATGCGAACGAAATGAAAAAATATGCCCTTTCCTGCCAAAGTCTGTACACAATAACAACCAATGACATATCTGGAATGTACCTCTATTGTTCTCCTATTGGCTGATTTAGAAAAGTATGTCTCTAGATTATCTCTATTAGCCTGCTCTATACTATAATTAGGATGGGAAAGAAGGAAAATTTTCACCCACAACAACAAAATGTAACGTGTCCTTATGTAATAGTGATTTAAAGCTTGTTGTATTGTTTGTTTTCGACAAAAGATCTCTTTATTAGCTAGATCAATAATTTCTTAGGTCCTATGGCTGAACTTCAAAGAAAAGTCGTACAATTAAAGAGTTGTTTAATATGATTTCAGTCAATCCTTGCAAAGTTTAAATATTTCTATTTGGCAGATAATTTATATAATAAATCTTATATATCATGTATGCAGTAGTTAAAATTAAATAGAAATTTAAAAATTTTTGTCTGATTCATCAAACATGGACGAGTGATTTTTGTGTACAGATCTAACTAAGAATGGTTGTAGAATGTACGTGGATATTATGACAGGGAAAAATAGGCCTACCGACTTTCTAGTTAAGATTATAGAGTTGGTATGCTTTCTAAATCTTTATTCATTTTTAAACAATCATCTTGTCAAGTTTGACAACGAAGGGACCATTCTACATGCGTAAATTAACGTAAATATATATTCATTACGGACTTATGGGCGGACCGACCGTAATAATAGAAAAGCTTCGTTTTAAAAGATGAGAATAAAAGTTAATTGTTATGAAAACCAAAATGATTTTAATAATTTCACTGTGGAGTGTTATTTTGACACATGTCACGTGGCATCACCAAGCAATTATGGTCAGAGGTGGCGCTTCAAAATATACAAAATTCTTTTATAGTCACAAGGCTATCCTGTGACACGCTAATGCAAATTTTGTACAATGTTATAAGCAAATCATCTATATAATAAAGTCTTAAATATGTGAGTATGTCCTTAAACATTATCCTGTAAATCAACAAATTTACTTACGATTTTGTTTAGACTTTCATACATTTTTATTTTGATTATTCAATTCTGGCACTATTTACAATAGTGGGAATCACGAACGAAGATAAGTGTTCCTAATGGTATTTTCTTATGTCAGGCTTATGTAAGCTTTTAGTTAAGTATCCCTATGAAGTTTC
>LS044084.1:0-14033 GCA_900241095.1 Acartia tonsa | reverse complement strand
TCCCTAATAACCTATCCTCTCAGTCCAAAGATAAAGCCTATACTCACTGTTTACGCAAATGTGTCAGAACTCCCCCCGCCCCCCCTTAATAACATAAAATATCCAAGGTATATGTACAAGTGTTAAAGATTATAAATAAAAACTTACTTTCTTGCCAGGTTTAGGCATTTATCTGCTTCGTCCTTGTTCATCTCCATTTCCAACTCAGACTAGCTTTCAAACAATAACGGTTTAACATACAAGTTTACTTAAATGTGCAAAAAATTCCACCTTATTTAATCTTAAAAGTAACTAATTAAAAGTACTTTTTCAGCAGTATTTCATTTTATGTAACTAAACTAATATCTGAAAATTCACAATAGCTGAATATTTTGAATTAAATATAACTAGTTATACTGAGCATATTACGTACATAAATCACATATTTTTTACACTTGGAAAAATGATTTTTTCCATTTAATTATATATACTTCAAAAATATCACCATTCACACACTTATTAATACGGTAGGTAGATTTTGAGGCAAATTTTAAATATTTCATCACTGAAATCTATTATAACTTGTATTTTCACAATAATAAATAAATACCTAATTATTTTATTTACTAGGTTAGTTTGGTTCGTATGTGACAAATCTATACTTGATTCAGCACTAACTCAAGGTGACCAAGTATTTATTTTCATCAAATAAATTAAACATAAACCTTAAACATAAATATTATTTTAATTAAATTTGCCTTTATTCATATTTTTTGAGCTTAAAAAGTATAATAATACAAATAATAATAAACATTAATTAGTAAATAATATTAACATAATTTATATGAAAAGCAAGGTGGCAACGCTGACGTACAAATGCCGCGCACTGATTCTTCACTTGGGAATAAAAGTGATAAGTGGCAAGGAATCTATATAATAAAGTAATAAACATTGTTATAGGTAATTTCCAAATGTACTAGTAGACTTGAACAATTTTGTAAAAGAAATTCCCCTTAACCCACTGTATTTTAATAATATGGTGTACCTTGTTTCAATTTCAGTCCCCTTCATCTCAAATTCAGTGAGGGTTCAAATAATATCATGTCCCTATGTGCAGTCTATTTTAATATATGGTGAGTGGATAGTTTATTTTTTTAATGTTAGAGGGAGGGGGTCAGTTTTACAAAGAAAGTGTTCATTTTTTTTAAAATGCTGCAATCAATATATTCTAGATTCTTACGGGGGGAAATATGACTGTCAGTTTTTAGTCCTATTAATTATCGACATATTGAATGCCCCGTTTCATTTTTAATTCACTTTCTGCTTGTCCTAAGAAAAATATGAAGAATTTTTCTAGTAAAATTAATGCATACTTTCTTCATATTTATGTGATTTGTGAATTTAATAGTAGTTTTGTTTTAATTAATTTTTTATGAGTAGAAATATGATGAAAGATGCATCAATTTTTTATTCTAACTTATTTAAATATTATTTTAGAAATTGTAAATATAATACTAAATACCTAGTAAAAAGAATGGAGGAGAAACGGATTAAACTACAATGAAGAACCAAGTATGTTTTTTTTTACATTTTCTTAGTGTTGGAAAGTTAAGGTTTCCCAAATTAAGAAATTCTTTTTATACAGAAGCACAAGTTTTACATATATTATTTGGAGTAAGAGATATAATATCAATTCATGACTTCAGTTTTCTCAAATTTATTGAAAACATCATAATATATATTATTAAGGAACAGAGTAATAATAATATTATACAATAACAGTTTTGTTAAAAGTCTTTAAAGTCGACCACCCTAATGGAAAAAAAGTTTTTGTAGACATCTGTGTTCACCCCCGTGTTTTCTTCAGGTTAAGTGGGTTGGCAGCTAGTCTAGTAACTCTTCCCAAATTAACATTTGCTTAAATTACCTAATAGTTTAAAAGTTGACTAAGAGATTCTTCTACATCTTTAATAAATAGTTTCAGCTTAAACCAACAACGAAATTGATTCAAAAAATTCATGAAACCTATCCACGATTTTCAGCTGTCGTTGGGGGGCAACACTTAATTGAAATGACGACCTTGATATCTGCCAAATATCATTTATATTATTTCGTATTTGGTTATACCTTATTCCTGATAGAGTTTGCTCGTAATATAACATGTTTGTTTCATGTTTAGGTTGGTAGGAAGGAGGCTGTGTGTTTGTCCGTTGATTCTCATTCTTCCTGTTCTAATTCTAATAGAATGATGGCGGCTGCTTCTGTTGGGTAAGTAATTCTAGTCTTCTGAAAAGAAGAAACGCAATTGTAATTACCATCTAAATGGTTTGTTAAAGACACATTTTTTAAGTGAAGCTACTCAATAATTCTAAATATCTTATTGACAGTGTATAATAGGGAAAGTGATTTTTTTGTAGCTTATATAAAAAACATGATTGAACTTTTTTTGCAACGATTATCATGCTAACCGTAGGCATTAATCAATCCGTTTGTATGTCTCTTTTCTGAAATTAATTGTATTTTTTTTTCAGATATCCTTTATATCTGCAGACAGCTCACTCTAATGCTGGTTTCAATGTTTGTGATTATAATCTTCTTCACAATTATTTTCTACACATGTTTGAAAACAGCGAAGACAATGTTGCACAGTAAGTATTTTTTTTTACATTTTTTTTTCTCGATTGTTTAGTTTGAAATCAGTTTTTCTATTAACTATTAAAAAATATTGTTCATAAACATTTTTCTTGATTTTTACATGACATTCATGTACATGATAAAATAATATCTAGAAAAGACAAATGCAAGAAGTGTAAAAAGTCTTCAAAGAAAAATGACAAAACCCGCGCAAAGATGGCTGTACCAATATCAACTTTATACAGCACTGTTCCAGAAATACAAATCAACAAAAATGCTTCTTGGTAAGTTTTAGTACAAAAGCATCTTATTTTTTATTGCAAATTCTTATAATTTTAGTTGTTTCTAAACCATTGATAGGTTTCTATATAGCATTTTAAAAATATATAAAATGATATTTAATCAATGCACTCAATAGTTTAGGCATATTTATTACTTGAAATAATCAACAAAAAAACAAGGATATGACATTCTAAAGTATAATAATTTTTCCTTAACAATAATTTTGATTATAGCATTTGTGATTGAAGGTTTGCTATGTTTGCGAGTGTAAGAAAGACTTGCTTGGAACATCAGTCTCGCGCTGCTTGTCTTATTCAGGCTGCTGCCAGTAGCTCATGGCAAGACCAGGATACGGATCAGGTAAAAGATTAACTTTGCACCTTTTTTTTTAAAGAAAATTGTGCTGGAATAAAAAGTATAAAATACAACGTAGAACTATTGTTTGATGGGCCATAAATGATTCACGTTTATTTTAATATTTACTGCAAACTTTTACAGACATTTAAATAACTCAACCACACGATGCTATTGTATAAATTAATTTGTATTTAGGATCAATCAGATTCTGAATCTGGCAAAGCCAATCTCCCCAAGATAATTGGCATTGGTCTGAAAGCAGTCTTTGATATTATCCACGTGACTGAGAGGCTTCATCCAGAAGTTTGTCAGAAAGCTGTCCAGTCTTTGTTGGATATCCTGCAAGGTCTACAGCCAGAGGCCCTAAGGTAAGTTCTATTTTGAAGCACAATATTAACAGATTTTATATGACATGCAGTACTATAAAGGGGGGTGGATGTGCCACTTTTTGAAACCAAAAGTAAAACGCGAATGATCTCAGCCCATAAGAGTTACAGCTCTAAAATTTGGCTGTGTAAGTGTAAAATCTTATACCTAAGTGTCAAGTGAAAATATAAGGGAAATTTTTATGGAAAAAAAAGTTTATCTCAGATGATTGAAAATTGTCTATTATGGCGAGAAAAGGAAAAAAAAATTCGGCGGGAAAACGGTGGTTTTCGGCGGGAGCGGCAGTTCCGCCGCCGTATTTTCACAGTTCCATATTGTTCTCCACAAAAGCAACTGCTGTGCCAAATTTTAGAGCTTTACGTAACTCTTTTATGGGCTGAGATCATGCGCGTTTTACTTTTGGTTTCAAAAAGGGGCACATCCGCCCCCCCCCCCCTTTAATAGTTATGAAAACTGTCAAAAACTTAGATAATAAAGTTTTAGTTTGGTATCTGTTATTATTTTTAAATCGTTCTTTCTTTCATTTTATTAATTTAATGTTTATAAATAAAATAATAGGGTATTATATATTATATACTTATATTAATACAGCCATAAGTCATTAATTAAAATATTTAATTGTCCCTTTTAACTGTTGACAGAAAAGTAATTACTTTTTGACAAGGATGATTAAGTTCTAAATTGGTATGGGCAGAAATGTTAAAGTCCACCATTTTTAGATAAACTATCAAGATATATTTTTTAAGTTTGTGTTCAATAGGACAATATTCCTTTCTCTTTACTATCACAAATTTAGAAAGAGCATTTAAAGCTCTGTAATTGGAAAGTTAAAATTCTTATTCTTTTTAATCTATAGTTTTCTCTCCCTTTTTCTTGGTTATTTTAACCGAATCGAAAACAAGCAAAGGACTAGAAAATTTATTAATTTTATTGTTAAAGAAGCTAAGAATTGTATATTTTTAATGCATGCTAAAAAAAAAGAAATTAGTATCCGCCTAAAAGTATGTAATTAAGGAAAAAAGCTAGGAAAATAAACAAACTAGACGAGAATAGAAAATTTTTCAACTCGCTCATTGATGCAGAAAAAAAGTGAGCTTTAAAATATTGAACATTTTTAGCAGTAAAGCTATTCTTCAAGTCGTGATATGTTGATCTGTCTTTGGTAATTGGTTCGGTTTGTAAGTCGAATAAAACATGGTTGTATTTTAAAAATTATTTGTAGATAATCAGGGAAAAGGGAATGCGATTCTGGCAAACAATTCTGAAGGAAAATTTCCCCACAACTCCCTTCGTCTTTTTCTCTCTTTTCTTACCCACTCATCTTCAGTTACACACAAAAAAACAAGTTATACGACAACTTTACTTTAACAAAATATTAAATTTTGCGGCAATTTCAATTGGAATCAATTAATTGGCTGAATAGCAGCCTCTGGTAGGTAATATAAATTCACTTAAAAAACGGCGCCAAAGTCGAATTCTCTTCGAAGGAAAAAATATCCGGGAACGCGAATTTTAGCGGAAAAAAAACCTTTAAACGCATTTTGCTTATTGTAAAGATACCTATATTTTTTTTATCAATTGTCTCGAAAGTAAAATATTTAGTGTTTCATTGCTACTTTTGTATATTATCGTTCTAGTTAAACTTCAAAGCGTTAGGTAAAAGAATTTTTGTTTTTTCTAGTAGAATTTTTATATTTTTTTAGTAGTAATCAGGACATTTAGGGATAAGACACTGGATGATAAATTGATAGACAACACAATGACATAATGGTATTTGCACCATTAATAAGGTGATGGTCCAAAAGATCACAAAAATGAAAATTCTTAGTTGAGGGAGATTAGCTAGGTTATTACACTGACTGCTTCAAAAGGAGGGAGCATAAAAATAGTCTTAAATAGCTTCCCAAACAGGCGATTCACTTCCGAGATCTTGTGCTTTATACAAAGAAAGAACCTTGGGTACTGCTTCATATTTTAGATATTTCCATTAGTTTTGTTTTAGGGAGAATATGCAAGTGTGTTTATTGGTGGAACTGATTTGAAATACCAAAATGGAGACAATCTTTACTTTGTTTGTGTACAGGTAATTACATTTTTCTTGTTAAGATCATGGCCGACCAATAGACAGACCAACCCAAACCAGGTTTATCATCCTTTCAGTCAGCTGGTGAGAACAAGAAGGATAACATCCACAAATGCATAGATTTACATATAAATAGAAGTGCCTACACGTTTAATGTTATATAGAAACAAAATTTTATTTTAATTTCAATAACCCCTCAAATATTCAAATAACTTAGACACAGACTATGATTTCTTTATAAAAAAAGAATAAAGTTTATATAGTTGTTACGCTTTCAAAATTATACCTAACAATCCAGGAATCACAATGCAAAGAATGAAAATGAGAGGACAGGCTTAGTTCAGACGAAGAATTGATGGACGCTCTAACCTAAGAGTAGAAAAGGTTTACTTTATCAAATCTGAAATAGAATCCTGCCTATTCTTATGATTTATTTCCGTCCTATTGATCTACAGACATAACATATTACCTAATTAATTATCGATATAAGTGTTTTTATATTACTATATTAAAAGGAAGAATAAGTCAAGATTTATAATTTACCACATATAAAGTACTTTAGACTTAGACAAAGCATTTGATTGGTACTTTTGTTAACTAAATATATTATTTTGATCTTGTAATAAGTTCAAGTTGTGTAATATTATTTACCTCGTAGGGACTTTATTACGTAAATATGTTAGATTGATTAACACCCATCAGACAACCATCTCTTAGATAGCTAAAATCCTAACCATGTACAATTGTGGATGACCTGTTTCTGCGCCACTCTATATTCCTAACTTTCCATTAATGTCACATGCTGCACATAGCATCTTCGAACAACATATTGAACGTTCTTATGCGATGTATACAAACGTTTAAATAAGAAACTTGTTATGTTATCCTATATTGTTTGCAAAGACGAGACTCTAATCTGATAATAGATAATTCCTTTCACTCGATATACTTGATGACGTATTCCTCTCAGCGAATATTTCTTACATTCGCTCTGATAGCCTACTGGATCAAAAAAATTTATATTCTTATTTTTAAACAGAAAAAAGGTCGTCAAGTGTTGCCCCCCGACGACAGCTGAAAATTACGTATTATGGTTTTGTGATTATTTTTTCGAATAAATATCGTTTTTCGTATAATCTGATTATATTGTTCTAGGATCCTGAAACAGGAGAATATATTCACCAGGGACAGAGTAAACATCTACAGGTTCTATTCCATTTTATTTATCAGTTTCAATTGTTTTTATTTGCAAGACTATTCTAGAACTTACATTTTTGTCTGTTTATTCATTTAAAGATTGTAGAATTAATTCCTTTGGTCCTCCTTGATTGATTAACCACAGCTTCTTAGTTTTTTGGCTTTAGTCATTTTGGATTTGGTTGAGACACAAACAACTAGGGCCGCCGGTTCAAGCACATTATGACTTAACCCTATGTTTTCTTGAGAGTTATTACCTCACCATCGCCGAGTATGGTATTGGTATAGTACCTTTTTTTGTCTCCTTAGAATTCACCTTACAACCTAAAACCAAGTATTTTATCCTTTACTCGTTGTTTAACAACAATAAAAGGCCAATGTATTGAATTAAATTATTACCCTGCGTATTTTCCGTGTGTCACTTATTTCGTGTGCGTTTTTCCAAACATTAAATGTCACAGAATACGAGCTGCCAAATAAACCGCGTTTTATTTGTCATGCAGGGTAGGGCAATAGAAGATTTATTTATCTTCTACTAACCTATCCTTAAATGTGACATTTAATCGACATTTGATGTATTGATTATAGCGCTTATAATTCATGTATGAATCACCATATCTTTTTTACAGGAAAAGGATTGTCAAAACAAATTGAAAATTCTGTAGTTTCATTTATGTTCTATTTTTTTCTGATTTTCATTATCAATTTTTCATTTTCATTATGTCATTAATAAACATGTTTTAGGTCATTTTTATTATAATTAATGCCTGAATGTGGATGTGATTTTATTCTGTTTTCATTTTTCATTATTCTTTTCATTCTTCACTTAATTTTTAGGTCATTTTACATATCAGTTTTTTCAATAAAAAATATCAATGCTATTTCTAAGTCATCCTTCATTTCATTTTTATCATTTTTGTCAAATTCATTAAATCATTGAATCATTAACTATTATTTTAGGTCACTTTGTAAATTTTTTTATTAAATCTTATTTTTTCTCCCTGATTTTTTCCTGTCTTCTTGGAAATGTAATGAAAGCTCTTTTTTATGAAGTGCACCTTTAGTTTCTGGGTAGAAGGGAGAGGTCATAAGTGGTTAATTTTTCATCATTTTTCTATCAACAAGAATTCAAACAGGGACCTAAAATATGCCACAAAATAATTCAAATAGATTTTTCCAAACAATTATTTAGATTTTTTGTTTTGCTTCATGTTTGATTTCAGATAGAGATCTACACTCTGTTGCTGCCCAACTGGATGTCCATCATATTAATCATCATCCTTTTATGCATGTCCGGCCTTTTCTCTGGCCTCAACCTCGGCCTTATGTCCTTGGACCAGACAGAGCTCAGGTTGCCGCCGCCATGGCTTTATAATTATATTTGTATGTATGTGTATGACATGCCCGTGTCTATGTAGATTGAGGTGTACACCCTGCTCTTGCCGAACTGGTTGTCTATCATACTACTGATCATACTGCTGTGTATGTCCGGTCTATTTTCCGGCCTCAACCTCGGTCTCATGTCGCTTGACCAAACTGAACTCAGGTAGGATGGGTTATTTATGATTAGGATGGGTTGATTTAGATAACATACAAGAGTCTTCAAAAGGTATAGTTTCACAAATGCATTCAACTAGTAAAGGTTTTCAGCACAATTTTTGAGAAAATTAACTTTTCCGATGTCGTTTTTAAGAAAATCTGGTATTTTTTAATGAACCGTTTACCAAAACAAGATTTTATGTCTTCCTTTTTTTTAGCTACTAGGTAAAGTAGGGTAGAAAAATTAGATTTATTCGATTATGTTGTGATAAAAGCAAATATTATCAAAGAAAAGGAAACTAGGTATCTAAAATCACTTTTTAGTTCAAATGCATTTCGTGGAACAACCTCTTTTATTGCTTATTAAATTATTGCGTAAATAAAAGTTTAATTTTTTTCATTTTTAAGATTTCGGGATTATGAATTTCAAATCATCCCACTCTATCAATAAATAAAGCGAATGTCTTTTGTCTTGTCCAATGGAAAATGAGAGAGAAAAATCTTCTAAATTAACACAGCCTAATGATTATTAAAATTGTTGGAAGATTTTTCTATTTCTTTTTTCTAAAATGTCCTTTAATATGACTAAGGGTAAATTGCTTTGCTTGTCTTGTCTAGATTTAGTTTAAAAGGTTTTTATATATCTTAAAACTAGTGATGGCAATCCGTCGAATTTTTGGGCCGGATTCGGATTCCGGATTCTAGCAGTATTTTAAAAGGCTTTTTTAAAAAATTAAGTGCTACATATGTCCTAAAAATTAAAGTTCTTGGTCTTCGCTATAATTCACTTCCGAGAATCGAACCAGATTTTAAAAGATTTTATACAAAATGATGAAAATCTTTGCCTTCAAAAAGCGAGAGTTGAAAGAAAAAACTCATGACGCTAATTTTAGCATACCAATTAAGAATCCGGAATCCGCTATTAAAAAACGGATTTCGGATTCGGATTCCAAAATTGGCCCAAAAATTAGGCGGATTCCGGATCCGGATTGCAAACCCTAGTATTTTTTTCTGTTTTCAATTTGATTCAAACAGTAAGTAATATTTGAAAATTCAAAACATTACGAGGCTCAATCAAATTTAATCGTAATTCATAATAAAATATTAAATATTTTTGTAAAAATCTTTTGTTGGTATCTTTATGAAGATTGCAAAAACATACCTATAACTTTAAGATATAGGTAGATAAATAAAATTGAACTATAAAACTGCGTTATTTTAAAATGCATTGCATATATTCCAATAATTTCGTATCATGTAAAATGGTAGGGTTTTTTTGTCAACCTAAAGATTTCGGAAATTCTATATTTTTATTGATTGTACTTTTCATTGAAGCTTTATTATTGGGTTGTGGTGGTTTTGTGCTATTTTCCTGACCTTCCCCGCCCTACTCTAGGGTATAGGGGCAAATAAACTAGTTTTACTAAAAAAAAAGTTTAATTTGATGATCACAAAAATGTAGGGGTAAAGAAACTAGTTTTACTAGGTATAAAAAGTTCAATTTGATGATTATAAAAATGTGAAGAAAATGTTAAGAAAATCAACTACTCTAAACAATAAAGATAATAATGCTGTCCATTGTTTTAAGTTAACATTATAGGAAGTAATATTATTACATAATTTACTTTGTACGTCATAATTATTCAATATGTAAGTATGCCTCCTATCCAGGAGTTTACTTTTAAAGAAATTCCAGATTGCCAGGCATAGATTAACCATTATTTATTTAACATAATTGAGATTCGGCAGCCTCGCCTCAGTCGCGCGTAAACCTCAACTTTACATCCAATCCGGTGCTGAAAGGAAGCTGGCCATATTAGGTATCGGTTTAGACATATAGGGGATTTTCTGGTGATTATAAAACGTCTATTTTACTGAGGCTCAACGGCTGACCTGCAGATGCCGAGCCCTGAATTATTAGATAATTGGTTTTTTTTGCATAATCTATTAACTTTACAATCCTAATATTAAAAGTAAGTAGTAATTTGTGTTGTAAATGCTGGTCAGAATAAGTTTTATTTTTAAGAGAAGCTTTACAAATGTCATGGGATGGTTTCAGGCTATTTACTGATCTTTTTTATAGAAGCTTTGGACAATATAACTAGTTATTTAACATATTAGGTTTTAAATGTGGCAGTTGACTGAACTTCAAAATTGATTCAATTAGCTTGTTATTGCCGCGCTACTGATTGACATAATTGACCTTGTTTGTTTAAACAATAAGAAGAAATTGTATATGCACTTCTGCTTGCAATCTATCAATGGATATAGATACGTGGATGATATGTTAGGGAAAAACTTGTTGATTTACCTTGCTAACATGGAACTCGTTTATTGGTCAAGTTTGGGGTAAGGGATGGGGTAAACGGAGTGGAAAGGGGTGTATCGTTATTTTTGCCCAATGCAAGTTTTATTTTATTACAAAACATAAAAATCTGGTGTAAAATCCATGTAATAATATATCCATTAATCTATCAGGAAATATTTAGGAAAAGAAACAAATACTAAGCCATCTTTTGTACAGAAAAAATTACGCTTTTGTGTATTATTGTTTTACTGAAAGAAATTAAAAAAAAATCTGCATGTACGTACGATGTTGTCAGGGAGGAAGGGTACATTGCCAGTACAATAGTCCCCAAAGTTTTATTATGTCTTCTTGTTCATTGGCTTAACAACTTTGGGGATATTAATTGAATTTTATTGATTGCATGGTGATTAAGTTGAGTGTGCAAACGTTTTAACCACTCATTGTAATTTACTCCAGGTGTATTTTTTTTTTATCTTTGAGGATGTACATTATCATAAATTAATCGGCCATTGTCTTATCCCTTTATATCCCTGCGATGTTGTACAGTTTATGAATGTATATTTGAACAGAAAGGTTTTCAAAATAAAACTTGTTCTTAAGTTAATTTATATTTTTCTGTTTTTCTCTAATGCTAGGTAATTAATGAATTTTTATTACCGTACTCGAGCCAAGTATGACAGGTGTCCCAAATTAAAATTAATGGCGCTCTCCTAGCTCGTAGAGGAGCTTGGGCTAGGGGTTTACATCAATATGAAATTTTCAAACTACTCAATAGTCTCCCTTCGTTCTTACAAAACCAGGGGGAAGTTGCGTGAATGTATTGCTACGGAGAAATTAGAGGTACCAGTATGTATCAATACATCACACAATGTGGGAAAAACTCCATCTCTTATGTAACAAAAAAAAATAGACAAACAACCCTTAGGATTACATACCTTGTCAAAAAGTGAACGCTGTACTAATTTGCTCCTGTTTATCTGTAAGGTCAATTTCAAACACCTTTAGCATCATATTAACTTGTAAATGTTATTGCTACAAGAATTTCCTAATTGACCGTTACTGTCCTGAATAATAAGCTGTATACACTGTACTGTGTAAATCAGTGTGTTTAGAATATCATATGCTTGTCAATGGATATAGAAACATGGATATTGTAAGAGATTCTTGCATACACTCATAAAATAGTTTTAACAGCTGGTTAATATAACGATGATATCGCCCCCCTTTATGTGTATATCCCTCCCCTGACTATGGAGGAACGTACTGACCAATATCAAGGACTTTATTAGCAACCTGAATTGACGACAAAAATTCCCAGTCACAATATCCACGTATTCTATATCCATTACTAGAATGCAGTTATTTTCAACAACAATGGAGGAACGTATTGACCAATATCAAGGACTTTATTAGCAACCTAAATAACGTCAATATCCACGCTTCCCATATCCATTTTCTTGCCTCACTGAATAGGATGTCTTGATCAAGACAGGGATAAGGTATTCGAAAAAAAAACAATCTTACCCTTTTTAGATCTATCAAACTCAATTATCTTCTTTCATAAAGTTAACTCATTGCTAAAATACTTAGGATGAAAGCAGGGATCTAAAGGGATAAGACAATGGACGATAAATTGATGTAAATACCCAATGATAATTCACAAATCTACCCCTTCTGTATATTACAATTGATATGTGACACTTAACTTTATGGATCAACCAAACAAAGTTAAACCCTAGCCCCCAAAGTTGTTAAGCCAATGAATAGGAAAACGTTATTATAAAACTTTGGGGAATTTGATAACCATCCAAATGTCCCTTACCTCAATGTAATTAAAGAAAGAATTTTTTATTGGTCGATATCAAAATATTTTTTCTTGCATATGTCCTAACCCTGCCCCTTGTCTTGCTAAGTGTGCTACTGCTAGCTTTTAGAGGAAACTCATACTTATTAATAAATTTAATTTGACATTAGGTTAAAAATGTTATTACTTAGGTAGTATTTTTTTGTTGAAAGTACCTATAACTACTTTCTTATTGTCGTTAACTATAATACAAAGTAGATCGATGTCGTGTCTGTCTATCCGTCCGTCTGTCCCTTAAGATCTCGGTAACCACTGAACCGATTGGATTCTACTCTTCGGGGAATATTCCTGCTGGTCCTGTGGAGGTTTTAAGCTATTTTCTTGGGGGTTGGGACTGTGGGACACTCCCAAACTCCCCCCCCCCCAAAAAAAACAAATAAAATCCCCCTCAATTTTTTTACGAAATGGAAGTGGGCACGTCCAACTTTTTAGTTATTCTTTTTTATTTTTTTAATTACCTCTTGGGGCAAAGCCTCTAGAGGCTAGGGGCGAAGCCACTAGTTTAAAAAAAACAGTAGGTAGGTATAAAGATTTACTCAAAAATTTCTCCCATAAAATCTTAACAATCAGATATTATTGTAGAGAAATGAAAAATTAGTCTCAGTATTTGTAAACTAGCGGCTACGCCCCTAGAGGCCTCCCCTACCCCGGCCAACTTTAAATTTTTGTTTAAGAAAAAGTAATTTTTTTTGTGGGGGCAGGGTAAATTTTTTTCTAGAGGCGATTTTACTTAGGATGGTGGTGTTACCTTTCCCCAAATAATAATCTAATATAAATCTTCCCAGGACTTATGTTAAGCTACACTGTAAAGGAGAATCATATCGGTTCAGCGGTTAGCGAGATCCTTCGGTACACACAGACAGACATCCTGTTAATTTTATGTAAGGATACCAATTTTAAATTTGCTTATAACGTTAGTTTTTTAATATTTAAAAAAAAATATTTTCACTGTAAAACAAAATAGTAATAATGAGATTCCTTTTAACCTTGGCTGTTTGGTGAAAATTTGAGAAAAAATGATCAGATATTCAAACAGTTTGTGCAAAACTTTTCAAGTGCACATTTTTTTTGCATATTTATTAATGATAATTCGCATATGGTATTAAATCATTGGCGTGCTAAGTGGTTTGCCAGGGGGGTGCGCGACGCGCGCCATAAAAATTTTAAAACGCTCCTTAATCCAAATTCGTGGCGCCAAACTGAAAAGTAAAACAAGCGTTCCTAAATTGTTAGGTAATTTTTGTAACATCTCCATTAGGGTGGATGTGATTTTTTTTACTATCACGCACCCTTGACTTGAGCTACATTAGGGGGTAGACGGTAACACCTAGTGGATGAAAATTGAACTTGAAATTTTTAAATCTAATTTTCTCAAAAACGGCTGCATTTTAGATTTTATTGAA
>LS044062.1:0-12116 GCA_900241095.1 Acartia tonsa | reverse complement strand
TCATTCTAATAAATGCTTGTTTGAGCATGAGCAGGTATCTAAAGGGATAAGATAATGACTGATAAATTAGTGTACATCCCTGATGTGATGATGATAAAAATTATCCCTTTTTAAGATTTCAATTAGTGGTTAAACGTTTGGACACTCAACTTAATGAACCAACCAATCAAAATTCGATAAAAGTCATCTAAGTTGATAAGCTAACGAATAAGATAACGTTATTTTAAAAACATTGGGGACTAATGTAACAAACAGACCAATGTATACATCTCTCCCTATTGTTTGGGTAACTAAGGTACTTGGTGTGAAAGGATTTAGGCAGAACAATTCTACTTCAAGCTATAAACGATCTACGATCTTTTCATGAAAGCAAAACGGATAATTCTATACATAAGTAAATGCGCTCCTAAATCTACCTATCATAATTCTTTCGGCAGGAATTCCAGACTTGATTTCTTCATCAATAATACCATTAATCAATGAAGCAGCCTAAAAATCAAATTCAGTATCAATTTTTGTTTTTAGGAATAGGATATTCCTTTCGAAGAAAAACGAGGGCGATAAATTGATAAACAACCCATATAATGATTAACAAAATTACCCCTTTCTAAAGATTTAGATTATTGGTTGCAAGGTTTAGGCGCTAAAAGTTTTGGGAACCAACCAATCAAACTTCAATAAAAGTACCCAAAGTTTTTGAGCCAACGATTTAGAAATGGTGAATGTACTAATATATGAATGATGATGATACCTTTTTAATTCCCTCCTCGTCCTCTGGACCTGACGCATCCAAACTAAGCAAATCAAACCATGAGGGGGACTCGAACCCTGAAAATAGAAGTTTTTTTTACAAAGTTGTAGGGGAGGAGGGGAGAGCGGTGCGCAAAGACATTTGGGCACCTTCCTAGCTCGCTGGAGTCGACCTCGAACGTTTTAAATCATTTTAAACAATGTTCTTATTAAAACAATGTTCTTATTAATATATCCAAGGAAAAACTTTAAATTCTTAAGTTTCCATATCGAAATAGGCAAAAATAAGGTATTTCCACTCATTTCGCAAAGATTGTCTTACACATCATAAAACTAAAAATTTTGCACACCCTCCTATAAGAAGTTTTATAAAAAAAGTTTTAATTAAACTCTTACAGAAAACGTGTTATTTTATACAAGTATAACAACCTAACATTCGCAAATCTTTTCTTGGCCAATTTACCTGAATTTAAAGTGACAGGCATCTTTGCAGCGGATGGACAGATGACCTTGACGTGAGGAGGGCGGATAGCTGCTATAGATGTGGCCCAACCATGCCCTGAAATATTTATAATTTAGTTGATTGGCTAACCAACAAAAATAAAACCAATGACCTCAAACTTTTTTGGGGGGGGGAGGGGAGGGTAAAAATCAGGGGAGAGTGGGAATAATTGGGTGGAAAGGGAGCCGAAATTTTTTAAAACCCCAATTATTTTTTTTTCCAGGGAGGTAAAATTTATGATGCCATGCAACTTACATTATGTCTTAAATTCTTTCGTTATTGATTTCATAATTCTTAAGGTTATTTTGTATGGAGACTCAAATTTATAACTTTTCTAATTAGGAAATGCATTGATATTCAGAAGGGCTAAAATAATCAGAGATGTAGAGGACAATGTCATTTATACTAATCTTCACCGAAATCTCACTCTAATTGTGGAAAGATATTACAAGAAGAATTTCATATTATATGAAAATTTTGCACAAGAGAAAGGTAACACCTATTGTCCTGAAATCTGTCCATATAATAAACTAAAGTTGTGTGTGTAGCCATTGTTTCTTAGTGTTTGGACCTAAGTAGTCATGGAGTAGAACGAGACACTTTTGTATGCTAACAACCAGGGCCAGTTAAGTTGTCAAAAAAGTTTATTTCTAGAAACCTATTAGCATTTCTATTCATTGGCAAATGCAAATGAAAAGCCAATCTATTTATATCTATCTATCTGTATGTCTGTCTATCTAATTTTCTGTTTGTGTTGTGTACCTGTATCACCAAGGCCATGTAAAAATAAACGTGAAGCTGTATATCTATCCATCTATCTTTCTGTATGTCTATCTGTATATCTATCTATCTATCTGTGTCACCACTTGTATCACCAAGGCCATGTAAAAATATAAGTGAAGCTGTATATCTATCCATCTATCTTTCTGTATGTCTATCTGTATATCTATCTGTCTGTGTCACCTGTATCACCAAGGCCATGTAAAAATATAAGTGAAGCTGTATGTTTAGCAGACGCAGATACTACGACCGGGTCAGGCATTCTAAGAAAATACAATCTTGAATTAGGAATCATATTAGACAACAAGAGTGGTGTATTTTAAGCCATGGGGTTGTATACACCCCCATTTTGTGTCCGAACCACTGAAAAGTCAAAATAATCGTACCTGAATGGTTAATTGACGCGCGAAGCACACAAATTTTTTTTCACCCAGACACCCCCCCTTGGCTGTATTAGGGTGTTGCATACTTCTGTCAAAGAGTTGAAGATGAAATTTTGGGTAAATACAACATAATACCACCAAAAAATATTATTTCAATACCTAGGTAAATTTTGTAAAATTTATTCAAGTTTCAACCTATAAAACGGTTTGTTTCCACTGGAAAAGGCATATAGAAATAAAAATGAACTTACTTGGTTTTATCCTTTTCTTTTGAGTCTTTATTTCCCATACATTAATGTAAAGATAACTATTTTTCTGAAATACTAATATATTATTAAATATGAGGTAGGTAACAATCTTATTAGAGATAGAAAGATCATTAATATTTCCTCTTTTCTTAAAGCTTGTAAATATTAGAGGAAAATTAATCTATCTTTACTTAACCCTGATATGTATAAATTACAAAAATAGTTATTTTTCAAATGTAAGAAGACTAATGTGTTACAAAATATATGGTTTTTATAGTATAAAAAATAATTTGTACAATTCTAAAACAGAGATTTGGGGGGAAGAAATTACCCACCATATTTGCAGAAATTACTAAAATAACATGATCTAATGCAACTTTGAATTATCTAAGATTGTGAGAAATATTCCACCCCCTCTTACATTTAAATACATATATAAATATTAGACAGTCATAACAACAATAATAAAATTCGGTATAAAAATATATAGTAGAATAGTTTTAACAGTTACTTTAAAAATAATTTTGATAATATGTTAATAGTTTAATAATACTAATTGTGGCAGGGTAAATTATCTTTACAGGTACAAGAATAGTCATCTATCGCATCGTATTACAGACAGCTCTCGGCAGATATTAAATGATAAATTAAATGAAACATTAAAAAAAGTTCGGTTACCCCGAGAGTCTTAAGGCACAAGCTAACAAAACTGATATCCACTTTATTATTTTTATTTTAATATTCGTGGAAAATTCTCTATAATACGATGCTATACATGATTTTTCAGTATGACTGAGAATCGGTTCTAATCCAGCGGATATTAATCGGTTTCGAAGCCATACTGGAAAAAAAAGTCCTTAAATGGCTGGTGAACCAGACCTGAATGTTATCACAAGAGAAAAAAAATAAATTTAAATCTTGTATCTAAACTTCAATAAAACCTTTTCTGTCTGGTTCAGAGAATCTTTTTGAGTATCTGTAATCTGTATCTATATTACTGCATAAATTACACAGAACTAAGAACAAAGTTGATAATTAAATTTGCCACAATTTCTGGTTGGTCATACATTATCAGATGTCCTCCATTCTTTATCCTGATCAACAATTCTTTCATTATTTTTTTTTATAAAATCTAATAAATTTTTATTGCAATGGTAGTTAAAGATGTCTAAAGCCTTTTCTTCTTTATAATATTCATCAGCTACAAAAGTTAGAACTTTAGAAGAAAGATATTTAGTTTTCAATGGTTCAATCCTTAGTCCCTACTAATATTTTAGTAAAAATTAAAGGGGTAATTAGAGTTAGGGTCTTAATAAATATTATTTTAGGGATTAAGGAAAAGTTTTCTAAGTCTATTGGGAGGGTTGATTCTCCCCCTCCCCCCTCTTTAATTTGTACAAACACTTATCTGTCAAACAATTAGGGAAATTGTAAAAAACCCTAAAGTTACATAAATTAGCAAAAAAAATAAATAAAAATGATAAAAAGAAACACAGCTAAAGCCAAACAGATGAGCAATAAATCAATTTTGTTGAATATTTATGACACTAAATATCAATACCAAGCAATGTTGAGTGATTGCCTAATAAATATTAAATCATATATGATATTATATAAATATATTTTGTGTTCGTGTTTATAAAATAACAAAACCAAGGGGAAAATATTAATAAATCAAAATGCATAATGATAGGCGATCTTATTTCCAAAGTCCTAGAAGTGTGGAAATTTTCTTTTGTTGACTAATGAATAAGAGAAATATTTAAGCTGAATAAAATAAATTTTTTCCCCTTTCCCTAAAAAAGTAAAATACAAATATTTTTTTTTTATCTAAACATGGTTAAAAGTGTCGGAGGGAAGTGGTACACTCTCCAAAAAAAGCTACAAACCTTCCCAGGATCTAAGAGAAGGTATATTGGAAAGTACAAACAGACAAACTATGATCCTATTACTTTCAAAAAGGATATTAGCAAGAATTGTTATTCCTGTGAACTCTGTTATTAGATTTAGTAACATCAGCATAGAAAGGAACACGGTTTCCAACCACAAAATCTCCTAAAAAAGATTTTAATTATACCTACTCAACAAAAAAAAATATTTATTAAAATAGAAATACATTATATTCTTCCTTTTCTCCATAACTTTTCACCATTATCTTAATTAATTTACATTTTCATTCCAAATAATCTTTTCTTTTATATTTTCCAAAAATGGAATTAATCTCAATTTAATCATTAAATATTTAAATGATTTTCCTTATTATCTATTTGAAAATTAGATCTGATTTGGTGTGTTTAGTTAGTATTCCAAATTCAACTTGAACTGAATAATGAGTATTTTTACTGTACAGCAAAAATAGGCAAAATTCTTTTAGTAATTAAGAGAGTATAATCAAAAAACATCCTCTATATTTTTATGTTAAAATATTGTTTCTTGCACCTACAGGAAGCTGTTACCCTACGGGGCTTACCAAAACTTACTTTAATATAACCTAACCTTATCATTGACCAACAATAAATCTTTTGAAAATCATTCAATATGCTGAATTTATATTAGCTTCAATATTTTGTATGAACTTTGTGGGCACTGCATAATGCAATAATATGACTAAACTTTGTTAAACCTTGGAAGTCCAGGGTAGGAGGAAAGATTCCGAATATGCAACGGTCCTAGGGCAAAAGCAAGAGTGATAAACGTCGTTGTGGACAAACGTCAGAGTGGACACTTAACCTTACATAACCTATTTTAACATCTTATAGGTTTTTAAAATGCCTAACCCCCGCAGGGGGCTCATTTGTATATTTATATCGTAACCTCCCCTAACCTGTATAAAAATACTTAATTAACTTAATATTGTAGACAATCCAGCGTTTGTCCACTTCAACGTTTGTCACTTCTGCGTTTGTGTTGGAACCTATGTAACTAAACTCACCTTGTGAAATCCATGGAAGAAGGGAAGCTTCAGAGTATGCAACCATACTTGGAATTGTTGACCTAAAATAAATTTGGTATTTTTATTTCTAGATCATCTTATATCCCCTCCACCTTATATTCAATTTTGCTCACTATAAGAAGTGTGGGGTGGGGGAAGGGGGGGTGTAACTTATTGGTGCTCTGAAATTGAGCTTTCTTATAGCCACTTTAATAGAGTGTTTGATTTAAAATCTATAAATTAAGAAACATTGACAAAAACACGGAAAAATAAATTTAAAAACGGATCAGCCAGTCATTAAAGTAAAGAAAATATTTTGATCAGTCATATAAAAAGAGAAAATTGACAGATTTTTAACATTTATTTGTTTATGAGACAATAACCTTGATTCCTTAAAAGTACTCCTGTCTCTTAAGCATATGTGACAATACCTTAACAAGAAATGTCTTATATCCCGCATTTCTTGGACCTCTGGGTGGGAGGGGTAGACAGGAACCATCAGGGGGAAGGCTGTAGTGCCTCCACACTCGGACAGGGTGTTGTGGGGAGACATAAATGCTTTCAGTTCCTAATAAAAATAAAATAGACATCATATCATATGATAGAAGTTTAAATTTCCATTAGTTGACTTTTCAGAATTCTAATCGGCAAGTTCACGTTTATAGAATTTGGCGTACAGATAAAGTTTTATAAGAAGGCGTACTTTTGATGCTAAGTAATAAGTATGGTTACTGTTAGGGTACGTAAAGCCCTGCATGGTTGAAGCTTACCGTACAGTTTCAAGAAAGGTTTTTCTAGAGAGGATTTCTCTATGGAAATTAGAAGTAGCCTCCCCCAAAATAGATATAAACCATAACTTGACCCATGCAAAGCTTCACTTTAAAGGAGATCCATGTCACTTCAGTGGTTGATCATTCCTTACACACTGACAGGCAAACATCCCGTTACTTTTATTTAAGAACTAGAGATTGCCTATGGAATCTAACAAAATTTTTATTCTCTCTGTTATATCCAATAACTTTTTGAATACATGTAAAACATTAATTCATCTAAAATTTTCATTTCTTTAAACTTTTCAAAATGCCAAGAAAAAGATAAATATTTAACCAATATATATTTAAATCTTAGATTCAAGGGGATTTAATATATATTGGGCCAGACAAAAATTGAGGTTTAAAAATCGATACATATTTATACAACATCAGAGAAGAAAGAAAAATAAACTTAAATTTTTTATGATCAAGAGAAAATTTCAAAGGGGACTATGCACGAACGAGAACAAGTGATTTTAGGCACCTTCCATGAATATTTTTGTAGTGAATACTTATAGTTATATAGAGTAAAAAATATTAGCTTCACCATGGTTTTACATGAAAAACTTTAAGCATTTTTTGATAAAATATTATCAAATGTTTTGTTGAGTTTAAAGACAAAATAAAAAATGCTCTAAATTGCAAAAGTATATTATTTTAACTGTTTATAATATTACAAGTCACCACCCCTTTGAGTACAAGTTTTTCATGTAAATAATATACATTTGTGTCAAAGCTTACCTACAAAACAACAGTTTGAACTCAACAATACATTTGATGATATTTCATAAAAAAATGCTTATCATTTCAGTTTTCTTCATATTAAAGCATGGTAAAACTTTTTAATCGATATAACTATATTAGGCATAAACCTAGCATATTCACCAAAAAATACTCAGATAAGATGCTTAAATTAACTTGCATAGTCCCTTTTAAGCTGAACTTTTGTTTAAAGGTCAAACTTTAACCAAATATATATCTAACATTTGCCTTTTGTTCTATCTATCTATCTATCTATTTATTTTTCTACATTTTTTAGATTATCCAAGGAATCATAATTGTTGGATTTTAAAAAAGAACCAAAAACAAAAGATTCTGTTTAAAAGAAACAAGATTTCCTAAACATGAGTATACCAACTCATCGCATCTTTTTTATTTATCTTTTAAGTTTCAAGGCACTATACCGTTTTTAAATTAAACATGAACCAACCTATGGATACTCTAAATGTATATTAAAAGTGTATATACATACCTTAAGAGAATAATTGATGTTGAGAGATTTTATAAGAAGTGACAGGGGAAACCACTCTCTAAATATATTATATTCATTTAGATTAGATATAGGTCAATAGCAAATAAAAATGTTATAAATAAACTCCTTTTAAGAATTAAATCTTAATCATTGTCTGTTTGTTCCATTGCATTGGTTGGTAGGTTGGTAAGAATTTTATTTAATAAAAGTTTTATTTGCAATTTTGAGTTAAAACGCACAATAAACTCCTAACATTAAAATGTATTCTTATGATAAAGTAACATGATGTTTGTCTGTACCGAAGGATCACGCTAACCGCTGAACCGATTGAGTTCTCCTTTGCAGTTTAGCTTCTCATAGGTCCTGAGAAGGTTTATAACTATTTTGGGGGAGGGTACCACTACCCTCCCAAGAGAAATCGTCCCTTGAAAAAAATACCCATCTCCCCCCTCAAGTGCCTCTACAGACCTGTAGGGTAGGGGGCGTAGCCGCTAGTCTTATATGAATTTAGTAGATTGATATAGATTGTTATTTAATATATATTCTACAATAAATAACACACATTCTTCTAACGATCGAAATTGGATATTTTCAGGAATTTAGTCAAATGTAATCGAATCATTATTTAGAGATATGTGAGAAATATTTCCAAAATTGCTTAAATACAGGATACTCAGTATCCAACTGTTACAGGAATAATCATGTAAAGTTTGCAATGGACAGTACAATTCTAACATGCGTAGATTAACGATTAGAGCTATCCGTTACGGAAAGACATAAGGGCCAACACTAATTGTAGAAAAGCTTTGCTTTTAATAATAATTGTTATATGGAAAAGATATAGCAAAAAATACCATTTTGTTCGTTTTTTTTTCTGATGGCAAAAAATGTTAGAAGGACAGATATAAATGATAAGTACACAAATGCAATTTATCTTTAATCAAATTATCCGGTATACCATTAATTTCTCAAAATTCTTTGTGTGATATGAAAATTGTGGAATGAATATATAAAGGGTTACACAACTGGTTTTAATCTTATAATTTTTAATATCTTCTACGGAAAGCTGCTATAAATAACTATTTCATTATGTCTTAAAATCCGATCAATTTTCGTTGGATTAGAACCGGTTCTCGGCTATACTGAAAAATCATTTATAGCATCATTTAAATGATTTCCCACGATTAATATAAAAATACACAGCCAGGCCCTTCGGGCTAACAAAACTGAAATTCATTCTTATGTTCATTTTACTATCCGCAAATACCTGTCTATAATACGATGCGATAAATTAATATTCTAGAAACAGAATAAGATAATCAGCCGCTTGTCTATTAATATTTCATTGATTATTAGCACAGACCATAAAACTTAACTATAAACGAATGTTACACATGACACAAATTGTGCATTCCTTGAAATCTGAACAAATGTGCTTGTAATTTTGGTAGAATACATCAACTTCCACAATGGATTTATTATTACATGGATCCATACAACAGATTTTCATGTTCTATAATAAAGTGAACTCTGGAGCGGGCTAAAATAATGATCTCCCCCATCTCCCTCGTTTAACCCTCCTACTGAATAAACGGAGTGACTAATAAATGCTAGGGGATATTGCAAGCTAAATTGATGACAGTTTTTCTTCTAATATAATATCCACGTATATTCTACATCCATTACATCCACAACATAAAGCTAAGCATTGCAAACAAGAATAAAGATTTCCAAATTCCTTGCAAGGGGAAAAAGATATTTAAAAAATATGTTCAATTCTTCTCTTTGTTTATTAAGATTCTAGATGCATGGACTCTTTGTAAGTCAATTAAGTTTAAAATAGTGAAATCAATAAAAGTAATAGATATGAAAACAACACATATGACAAAATAAAAAATGAAACTAATGAAAAAAAACTTGACGAGAGATGGCGCATCAGGAAATGAAAATATATCCTACAGAAAGAGGTTTTTGCCAGGAATTTGAAAAGAAGGAGGGGGAGTCGAAAGGAGGGATGTAAATTAATTAAACTGAAATAGTTACAACTATCCTTAGTTTATAGCAGGGTATTAAACTGTAAATTACAAAAGTAACCAAAGTAAATCTATCTTATTAGAAGTTAAAAAATGAGTCAAAACTAGTACCTAGTGTACAAACCAATACTTCAAACAATAATTCCAATCAATAGAAGGGGTAATTTTGTTTATCACCATAAGGGGGCTGTATATCAATTTATCATTGTCTTATCCCTTAAGCTGTCTCTTTTTGCTCAGGTTAAAATATATTTGCAAAATATTCAATGTTTATGCATACAGGAAACTTTTTTTTATATTCTATTTCGAGAACAATAGGAAAAAAGAAATTGTTGTTAGGTAAGGAATATCATATGTGAAGTTTAAGGGGGGAGTGGTTCCATTATTACCAATTTGACTAAAAGAAAGTTAGAAAATAAGATATAAAGCCTAGTTATCGTATTTATTTTCCAGGAAAAGACGCATATTTTTCGCGGCTTTCTTCATCAGTGAATTTGAATAGATAGGCTACAACGTTTGATATTATTGAAGTTAAAATCTTTAAATCTATCACTGCGTAAATTACTTAATCACACCGAACAATACATTTGAAATAGTTTTTTTTTAATTTCTCTCATTTTCATATTGAAAAACACTATGAGAGACTTGATATTTGAACAAATGTTTATTTGACTAAATATTGAATTAAACTTTTAAATTTTACAGTTTGCAAAAAAATGTTTATGTTTAAATATGAGGAAAAATTCAGAAAAATCAATTGACGCAAAAGCAGCGTTGTGGAGCCGGAGCCGGGAGCCGACATATTTTGCTGGAGCCGGCTCCGGCTTAGCTAAAAAGAGATTTTTAAACTCTGTTGTGCCCCTTTTAACTTTTTCAAGTCCATTTTTAGCGAAAATTGAACTTTTAAAACCTTCAAAAATCAAAAATAGACTTGGTAAAAAAAATATGTTGATTTTAGGTCGGAGCCGGAGCCGCACCAAAATCAAACGGCTCCGCAACGCTGCGCAAAAGATTAGGGCTCCCTCGACCATTTCTTTGGAAGGTCCTGTCTTAGTTAAATTTGTGTTTTATAACCAGGCTTAACTTTTAGAAAGAAAACTTTATAATCATATTACATTTTACTTCTTTTATCAATTCATTAGTACCCAAACTTTTATAAACACGTTCTCTCATTCTTATGCTTAAAAACTTTGAGTCCTTTAATGAAATCTTGATTGATTGATTCAAACTAGTATTGTTCAAACTTTTCAACCAACAATTTTGATCTACAGGAGGGTTAATTTAGTTTATCACCATTTTATCATCCCATGTCATATACCTTAATAACCTTGATGATTATGAAGAAAGATATTCACCTCAAAAGTTTTACACTAGCTTGAAAAACCATAAAGAATGCATTCATTATAGAGAATCTTGGCAGTATTGTAGGATCACTGAAATATAAAGATTTCATTAAGATTGCTATTCAGCAAATGTTTGAGCATAGCATTAAACCTTTATCATTAAAAGTTATCATCCTTGTATAAAGAATTATAAATGAATAGACCAAGGAAGTTATTTTTACTTGGATCTTACACCAGGTTATTATGTACTCTAAGAAAGTGAAAATTGTAGCTGGCTGAAATAACAATTCCCCCTTACTACCCCATCCACCCCCTTTACAACATTCCCTTTCCCCGTATTGATGAAAGAACTGACCAACAAATGGTGTCATTGTTAGCAACAGAAAACAATTTTTCCCCTGTCACAATAAACACGTATATTCTATATCCATTTGTATCAGAGATTTAAAAGGATAAGACAACGTCCTATGAATTGATGTACACCCCAAATAATGATACACAAAATTACCCCTTCTATAGGAGAGAAGTAATGGCTGAAACGTTTGAACACTCAACTTAATGAACAACCAATCAAAATTTAATATAAGTTCAAAAAGTTTATAAGCCAACGAATAAGAAAACGTTTTTATGAAACATTGGGGACTATAGTAATAAACAGCCCAATGTCTCATCTCTCCCTTTATTTGTATTACCTGTATCTATGTAAATCTATTTCTCCATCAGGTACGTTGTTAGTGTTCAGGATAACAAATCTAAACAAGTAGTTTCGTTAATTTAGGATTAAGTCACAATAGGCTTTTAAATTCAGCAAAGTAACTACTGACTTATCTACACAATTTTCGACAGAGAGAAGGGAGAAAATCTGGTTTCCACCCAAACTATTATGAATAACTAATGATTTGCAGCTCAAAGAAGCTATTTTCTAACGTCAAAAATCTTATATGAAAAGAGAACAAAGGGGGGGGGGGGATAAATTTTTTTTGCAGCAGGGAAAAAAATGATTCTTGTGCAGAACATACACCCCTATTCCTATAATATCCTAACAAATTTAGGCAAAAAAAACTTTCTTTTTTAGAAGAAA
>LS044057.1:6386-16734 GCA_900241095.1 Acartia tonsa | reverse complement strand
AATCCACCAATCACAGATGTCAAAATTAATTAACTTAAATTGTATTTCCGCTTTTAGATAAAGAATTATACAAAAAACGAATTGTCTAAAAAATCCTTAAATTTTGATGCAGATTTCAAATATACTTAAAATTCTTTCCAAATTATATATCTTACTGCACATTTTTACAATAGCACAAACTTTCTGTTCTTTTTTCCTTTGGTTTACTCATTAAACATAGGGGGGGAGGGGACATTGGGCTGTTTATTACACTAGTCCCTATGGGTTGATAATAGTGTTCTCTCATTCGTTGTCCCAACAACTTTGGGGACGTTTGCCAAATTTTGATTAGTTGTTTCATTATGTTGAGTGTCCAAGCGTTTCAACCATTAATTACAATCTACAGAAGGAAGTCGTTTTGTGTATCAGCGTTGGGTATAAACCAAATTATCGTCAATTGTCTTATCCCTTTAGATCCCTGCATTCTCTTATTTGTTTTCTTTTATGTAATTTTGCGATTATAAAACACAGTGCACATATGATAATAAGCGAAAGTGATTGAACATGATAAAAATTTGCCAATGAAATTTTCGTGATGTATTGGAATTTTGCAAGATATTAATTTCCTATCTATCAACGTGTGTGTGTGTGTTTGTGTATGTGTGTGTGTGTGTGAGACAGTGTATATTCGTCTTATTCGAAAGAAATCATTGATTTGTTTAAAGTAAAGATTTTCAATAACATCCATAAAAAAGCAAAGCAGGCAGACGAGACTGACAAACGAACATTGCAAAAATGCCTTTTAAAATCGTAAATGTGTTCCTAGCCATTAATATTCTAAGAAGTTCTATGATTATTTTTTTTAAAAATTATTTATCTGCGATTGTCTTATCCCTCTTTATCCCTGATAAACACACACAATAAGACATATTGATTGTCTTGCATAACTATATTCTAATCATGGAGGGAGGGGCATTGGACTGTAAATTACTCTGGTACCCAAACTTTTATAATTTTTTATATTTTTTCATTGGCTCAAAAACTTTGGGTACTTTTTTATTGATGGGTTTTAAATTGTGTCAAAATTTTTAACCCATGATTTTAATTTACAGAAGAAATAATTTTGTTCATAATTATTGTGGATGTATATTTATCGTCTTTTATCCTATCCCTTACGATCCCTGAGTCTAATGCATAATTTGAATTGAGTAACTGCTTAACTTTATCAAATGGTTATATTAGGCATAAACTTTTGATTGCTTTCATAACAGTATAATATAACAGGGTATTTCAAAAATATATAGCGTTTTTCTTTTTAAACTAGCGGCTGCGCCCCTATTATTTAGGGGGCCCTGTATTGGAAGGGAACGAAAGTCGGACAAAAAATATCCTTCCAAAGACTTAAACTTTGAAAAATAAATTGTATAAAACTTTCCCAGAACCTATTTGAAGCTTCTCTAAAATGGAAAACTTAATCAATTTAGTGGTTGGTGATATCTTAAGCTTATTGTTTCTCTCAAAGTGCCTATTAGAGCACATAAACCCCCACTAGGTTATCAAAAAATAATGTGATGGGGGAGGTGGTTGAAATTTAATTTTTCGATAGGCCCTTGGAGGAAAAACACCCAAAGATTTAAAAATTTGTGTTTTCAGGGTATTCTGTACGAGAGTTGTGTAGATTTTTGTCAACAGAAGGCGACACAGTCAAGAAATAATAGCATAGAGTTCACAACTGTTCTCCACTCCAGTGATTTCAACGACAGTGACCTATCCCTTCTCTCTTGGCTGCAGGAACTATGATAATATCTATTCCAGTATCACTTTGAAACAGATTAATATCATCTGGATTAGAACCGGTTGTAAGCCACACTGAAAAATCGTGCATCGTTTCGTATTATATCCTGTTTTTTACGAATATAAAAATGTACAATCATAAGATTAAAACCATATTTTAGCCCGTCTCTTTGACATCTCGGGACTAGAAAAACAGTTTTTAATCTAGTAATTTAACATTTTTTTATCCGTGAAAAGCTGACCAATAACAATGGACATAAAAACAAAAATTTCCATGCTTCATTAGATTAAAAATATTGGGAATAGTCCCTTTCGTTTCAACGTCTCTTAAGGGGCGATTCGTCCTATCTCTAAAAATGGCTTTTAATAGGTTATTTTAGGATATGTTAGGTTATATTGAGTTATA
The DNA here is from genome assembly GCA_900241095.1 of Acartia tonsa. Taxonomy (NCBI): domain Eukaryota; kingdom Metazoa; phylum Arthropoda; class Copepoda; order Calanoida; family Acartiidae; genus Acartia; species Acartia tonsa. The sequence goes on along the minus strand of LS044057.1, from coordinate 14,555 downwards.
TTATTGCCCCGCAGGGTTAGAGCCCCCCCAAAGGGCTAGAAGGAGGAGAAAAGCTACTGTGAAAATACGAAGAATCGACCCTTAAGGGGCGTTGCTACGAAAACGACTATACTCAAAATATTGGTCGAAATTTTATATTATAGGAAAGTTAACTAGTGTACCAACGGAAGAACGGACGTAATAACTATTAATCTGAAAAATCTATGTCTAAATATCAGGGATCTGGCGGGAAAATACAATGGACAGTAAAATAATGTACATCCCCAATGTTGATAAACAAAATTACACTGTAGATAAAATTTACTAGTTTGTACAAACCAATCAATACTTAATGAAAGCACCGAAAGTTTTTGAGCCAACAAATAATTATTATCATAGTATAATTTTTATAGTCTATACCACCTGACACTTTTTCTTGCCCTTTTGAACAGGAAAAAAAGACATTCAATATTCTAAAGTTATTGTAATGTAGAACCCAGGGATCTAAAGGATAAGACAATGTCCGTTAAATTGATGAACAATCCCAATGATGATACACAAAATTACCCCTTCAGTACATAACAAGTAATGGTTGAAACATTTGGTCACTCAACTTAATATATTAATATTAATGAACCAACCAATCAAAATTTACCAAAGTTTCCAAATTTGTTAAGTCTTCGAATAAGAAAACGTTAATATAAAACTTTGGGGACTTCTCCCTCTCCCTGGCTACTTTTCCAATAATCCGCAGTTGTAGGTGCACTAAAACTAAGCGGCTACCGGCCATGTTTTATAAAAAATCAACATTGCATTGCAGAAAATCCGGCAAAATCGTTTGATTGCCATTTAATTATTCAATTAAAAAAGATGAAATTGCTGATTGGGAAATTTTTCCGCAATTTTCATTTTCATACATTTTTTTCCCTTCTGTGTAGTTTTTTTTACCATTCAATATCAGATTTTTTAATGCATTTATTTCAAAGTTTGCATAAAATATTGCAAGTATTTGTATTGCAAAATTTTAATGCATGCAGTATTTTATATTTTGCCTACCTACTCAATTTACAAAATAAAACATTCATTGGTTGGCTGAAAGAATTTTTAAAATAAAGAAAAGAGAGAATAAGATTAAGAACTAGGGTTGGGCCAGGTATTGAAACTATCCGGCTGGATATCCAGCAATATAATCTTTTACATTTTACCACAAAAATCCCTACTTATTAAATTTTAAATGGCTGTAATTTTCTTATTTTAAAGTTAGAAGAAATTTTATTTTTAATTTTATATTAGAAATCTTAAAGCATGATTTTGGTGGCGGCAGTTGTTCTTGGCAGCTGCCAGCCTCCACAGCCGGCAGTCGGTGGCTAAACGGCAGTCGATTTTTATAAAGAAATTTTTTTTGCTACTTCAATATCCGGTTATCCGGTAATTTTCTGGATATTCGGCATTAGAAATCAGCCGGATATCTGGTATCCGGTATCCGGCCAAAAATGTATCCGGACCAACCCTATTAAGAACATCCATGGATCACAAGGGATAAGACAATGAATGATAAATTGATGTACATTCTCAATGTGTATTATACTATGATTATTGGTCAAAAAATTTTAGACACTTCTTGATTGTAAGATTTTAAATGCTAAGCGATTTTTAGTTTCCCCTCCCAATAACATCACAAAAAGCTGAAATAATGTAACAGATTTCAATAGAACGTATTTTGAATGTTGAATGTCATTTTGTTGTACAGAAAAGTTTGAATGTAGAAGTTGAACGGCTGTTAAAACCACAATTAGGTAAGTCAAACATTTTTGGTTTATGGGCTTCACAGTACTTTTTAAAATTCTTTGGGGGTTGGTGGATAGTTAATGGTATGAGACTACCCACCATATAATCATAAATATGTAATTATTTTAGATAATGCGTAACTTTTAGGTTTCATGTCATACATGAATGTCAAAAAGCCCATATAAAGAATATATTAGCAGAAGATTTTCACTGTATTACACTTTATTGTGTAATACTTACTTTTTGCTGTACTACTTAGGAACAAAATTTTTTTTACTTCCACATATATAAGATAAGTTTTCAAGTAAAGAAATATGGATTTAAGTTAAGACTTATATTGAAAAATAATACTTTTGAGTGTTAAATGATTCGAAATAATAGATGTATTACCTTAGACGGTAAATCAGACGTAATAACCCGTCTAAAATAAAAAAAAAAGAATTTTCGATCATGGAAAGAAGTGGAGGGTTTCGTCGTATCTTTGATAGGTTAATTTTAGTTAGGATTAAGTAATGATGGTCCCTACCTATAGGCTAGAAATAGGAGAAAAGCTATTGTGAAAATACGTCGAAACCCGCTACTTCGTTTTCTTTCCATAATCCGTAATTTCTAGTAGACTTTCTGTTAATAATTATAGAGTTTTTACGCTTTCTATTTTATACCTATTATTTACATGAATAATCAAGTTTTGGTTCGATAGAACGATTTTAACATGGCAAATTACAATTAGGGCTTTCCATTTAGGACGGAAGTGCGGTCAGACCCTAAAAGATTTCCTTGCTATTGTATTTCTTTACTTTTTTGTTGAACTGTGAGGATAGAAAGATTTATTACTTCCAGAGCTTGCTAATGGAAAATTTTGATTTAATGTCGGATTTTATGTTTCCACTTTGAGTTGTATTCGTGTGTTTTATCAGTTCCGCTTATTTTCATCTACTAAGTGAAATTATAGCAAAGAGAAATAGTCGGTCTGTGCATTTTTAGTGGAAAAGTTTGGACTCTTCTAGTTTTAGCCAACAAATTTAGATTTGATAGACGTACCCAAGGTTTTTAATCAAACGAATAAGTGAACGTGTTCATGAAATTGGTATTATTAATAATATACAGTCCAATGTCTCATCCCTCTATTTTTAATCTTAGTATTCAGTTATTTCTAAGTATGTAGCTTAAAATTTCGAAAACTGCTGAACCGATTCAGTTCTCCATTTTGGGAAGGTTCAAATATGTCCCGGGATGGTTTAGGCTATTTTCTTTTTAGATGTAATGCTAGGGATGGTTCTAAGCTATTTTTCTACACCTTAATATGCTATTACTACGCATACAGATCCCATAAATTCTAGGGGCGCAGTTGCTAGTTTTAAAACAATGTAATAACACTTGGTGGAAGAATTAGCACACATTTTAATTCTACATTCAATTTGCTTTAATCTTGGAAGACATTTATTTTTGTCAAAATATATATTTATTATTTAAGATTATTAAATAAAAAAAATTATGTTTTAAAATCTTTTCTATAATTGTCCGTAACAGAAAGCTCTTATCGTTATTTATGTTAGATTTGTCCTATCGTTTTTATGAGGTTTACTCAAACAGTTGGAAACAATTTATAAAGCAAAGCATTTAAAACATGTAAATTTTTTACAAAATTTTTATTTCGTTTATTAATCTTTGGTCATAAGATAACATAGCTATACAACTTTGGGTACAAGTGTAATTTAAATTCCGAAGTCTCCTACCTCCCTCCATTTTAGTGACATACTTATTAATTATATATTTTTGTTTAAAGACATATAGATGCAACCCATCAGATAAATTGATGTTTATCTCCAATATATACACACAATTATACCAGCTGTAGATTGAAATTAATGGTTTTAACGTATGGACACTAAAGTTGCTAAACCAACCAATCAAATTTAAGAAAAGTCCCCAAAGTTGCTAAACTACAGAATAACAAAACTTTATTATAAAACTTTGGGGACTGGTGACAACAGCCTATTGTCCTCTTCCTTCCTAGATAATCCTAAATTTATTGCTTTTTATCATTTGGCTCTTGGGACTTCCAAAACAGTTGTCCTCCCCCAAAAAAATATGTTGTGTGTTTGTGTTAGTCACACATTGGGATGTTACAGTACAGGAATATCTGAGTCTCCGTGGAATGTCTTTACACGAAAGGACAGTCATTTTTTTAGTTTCAAAAAGGCAACAGTTTTCATCAGCGTGTCGGAGCCGTTTAATTTTGATGCGGCTCCGGCTCCGCGTAGCCGTATCTGGAAAAGGGCTCCAGCTCCGGCTCTGGCTCCGGCTCCGGCTCCTACCTTAAAATTAATATATAAATTTTTGTTCATTATTGAATTTGATAAAATAAAAAAAAAATATAAAATATTTTGCTTTTATTTGTTTAAAGCTATATAAAAGTAGAAGGATGTGTGTCTATTTGTTAAGTAACAATAGTTTTTCAGTTTATTATATGGAAATAGACCGTTGCCAAATTATAATATTACTTTAAAAATCATTTTTAGCTAATCTGGAGCCGGAGCCGTTTTTAACGAAAAATACGGCTTCGGCTCCACCAAAAATGTTGCTGCTACCGGCTCCGGCTCCGAAACGCTGCTTCAAGAGAAATTGCCCAAAGAAAAATTACCCCCCGCATAAAAAATGTTTTACCTTTTTCTAAAAATTAATAGTGGAGGTTCGTCCCCCCTCTTTCTTCATTAAGGTGCCCCTAGAAGCATAGTCGCTAGTATATAAAAAGTCACAAATTTATAATTTATACCTTGTCAATTATTTTCACTGTATTTTCATCAGTGTATTCACATTGCTTCGCTATTATTCAATAATTTCATCCTTGTAAGTCAAGCAGCGCTATTGTCCTTTCTCACTGAAATTAAAAATCTTAAATAGTAGATTCCTTATCCACAGTAGAGCACCTATAGCCCCCCTCTCTAAATTATGAGGTACACTTAATTTATACCACGTTTAAGTTATAACAAACCGTCATGTATTTTTATTGATTTGCCATTACATATACATTTTTGGGCAAAAAAATCAACGATTGTCCTTCATTTATTAACCTTTGTCCCTTGGACTTAAGAACAAAAAATCTCGTTAAAAACATAAGAATTCATTAGGATTATTATCAGGCTTTAATTTTACATATCGTTCTATTCTTCCAAAGTACTTGGATGTTTCAGTGAAGTGCACAGGATTTTGCCAGGGAGGTGTAAACATTGAACTTCTACACCATCATTGATGATAAATTAAAGCTTGTAGGGCCAGAAAAGAGAGTAAAAATACAATATTAAAGGGGGCTATTCGTCCTCCATTTGCTAAGAAAAAGGATTCGTCGTTAGATCAATAACAAAATGACAAAAGAAAAAAAATGTTTTTGACAAACCTCTGACAATATGCAAAACACTCTGTCAATTTTTTTATGTCATTTTTTCACCTAAATATTATTAGCGACTGCGACCCTTGCCTTTATAGGTATTTTTTTATTTAGAAAATGTTATATCTACATTAGACCTATATAAAGCTTTGCTGAAATAGTAAACCATATAGGTTCAGTGGTTTGCGAGATGACAGACAAAAAAATCTTTGCTTAACAGACAGACATAGAATCTAATCCTCGGTTTATTCAAAATCTAAAATATTATAAGCTTGTTGTTGCTGGGCTGTTTATGGACATGATTGTCCTTGGTTTATATGCCTATATGTGCAGTGACATTTGGAATAAGCGTGACACCAACACCTCAGGGATAGAACAATTGTTTAGAAATTTATTCTTCCCCTATTTTTGAAATTCTCTATTTGGTACCTAGGTGATATATTTTAGGAAAAAGAAGGATGTAAAACATTTTTATCAACCCCCAAAAACAGTTTTACCCCGGGGGTAGAATTTTTTTTGAGGGGGGGCGAGGGGTAAAAACCCCCCTGAAGAGAAAGCAAACACAGAAACTGTAATTGTCATGCGTGTTTTTGTATTTGCTCTTAGTTATATGCTGGTAATATGGTAGGAATTTAACAAAAGTTTTAATCAATAAAAACCATGTTTATATTAGTTTACCCAAAATACATTAGATTACATTTATCACAGTTTTCTTATTTCCTTTTTCCTGAATCTTAACACTTTAAAGATATTATCTTAAACCATTATCTATCCATCTTTATGAATTGCATCTTTCTATTGAAAAATTTCCCGAAATGAACATCATTTGCCTAAAGCCTTTTATTTTTATTGAGAATGTTTTTCATGTTTTTCACCTAATAGACATAATCCTTACCTACTATCAATACTAAAATTTTCCTTTTTTCATCAAATCGTTTTCGAGATCTTCAAGGAAATATTATGTTTTTTTTTCAGAATACTTTCCTTGGTTTTTGTGTTTCAATGACCTTTTGACAGATAATTTTTGTTTTTAAATGCACTTTCATATATGGGCTATCATTTCCGTTTGTTATACATATATTCGCAAAAAAACACATTCTTTTTATGTTAAGTAGTAAGATTTTGTTTAAGATCTTGCTCACTACTAAACCAATAGTATTCTTTATTTAAATGATGCCGCACATAGGTCTCGTGATGGTTTTTGGCTGTTTTTTTTCAATTTTATGTCTTGGGATAGTTTTAAACTATTTTACCCACAAGATGTTAGGGACACAGCCGCTAGTAGCAAATAGATTAGAGAGTGTTTTAAAAAGCTCAGTTTGTTTATTAGTAATAATTTGCCATTCTGATGTTTATTAATGCGACACATTTGGCGGAAATCATAGCACACATCTTTATTGCTAGGAAGAGGTATTTTACCTGAAGAAATAAGTTTTACCTTCTAATTTTTATCCTAGTTTAGGTATTGAATAAATTAAGTTTGTATATTGTTTTTTTTATATAATTCTTAGATCTTGATAGGTTGGTTTAAGCTAGCTAAGTCTAAATATTACATCCAAAAATTTTAAATTATAGAAGTTTTTTTTTGTATGTATATCATTTTAATGTTCATTGTCTTAAGACATCTCAGACCACTAATGGGAAGAGGGGGGGGGGGAGGGGAGGGATTACTTTTTATTTTGGATTAGGTACCACTTTTATTTTTGAATGACATTTCTATAATGGCATGGCATGCGTTTTTTTTTCTTCGTGCACTAAGATAGGGATCTAACAATATCCACCAATGCATCAAGTGAATCATTAATAAACCCCCCAGTGCTTATTTTACAAATGAAAATAAAGGATGGAGTGATTGTAAGTTAAGTTCTACATCTAGTACTATTGTTTGTTTTAGGGAAAGGATTATTGTAGTCTCGCAGGGTTAGAAGGTTTTGGTCTACTATTTTTTTCTGGGGATTTTAAAAGTTGTGTTGTTTTACCCGTGCTTTACCTAACCATACCTAGGAAAATCCTTTAAAGTAGTTTGTTTATGATCCACTTAAAGTTAAAGGGAAAATTCTAAGGTTTTTTGTATATAAAATACATATATTATATGAATAATGTTTATTCTTTTATTCGGTATGTAAATCATTGGACTAAACTGAGAAGAAAAACCTTGGTTTCATAGAAATTAAACATTATGAAAAATATGAAAATGTCTATATATCTAATCTAAAAAAAGTGTATCAATCTTTTAGATATAAATTTATTTATCTTTCTATCTATCTTACTATCAAACTATATATTTAGTTAAAATTACATAAACCCTTTACTTCCAAGAAACATGTTGATAATATTTCTAGTACGGCACGTGGTAGGTGCAAAAATGAATAATAATTTTCGCTGAAACTCGCTGAGTAATCGCTTTTTCATCATAAATGGCTGTAGATAAATTGGAAAGATAAATAAATTGAACAAGGATGCCAACATCCATAAAACCAAAGAGAGAAAATTACAATATGTTAACCATTTTTCTCTGCTGCGTGTCTCTCCTTCTCTCTATCTCTTAACTTTTGGCTAGAAATCAACCTTATTCGACATTCACTCAAAGCCCCAAAATAATGGACTTAAAAGTGTATTAAACTGTATATTAGACATTTGTGAATATATTGGTACCATTAATTTGCCTCTGAGATAAAAAAAAGTATGTTTTTTTGATATTTTTCTCTTGCAACAAATCAAATTTCAAATTTGAGTCACCAAAAATGCTAAACTAATTTTTGCTCTAGAAGAATCAATTTTTGGAGTTAGAAAGTGCTTAATACCTCATTTTAATCGCCTGGCATTGCTTTATAATATACAGGTAATGACTTGGTTGTTTATAGAACAGCTGACTAAAAAATCGAGGTTTTGTGATAAACCCACTTTTGTTGTTGCTCCATAAATGATATTTTTTTCCCCAATTTTTTTGGCTGTAAAGAAGCTTTATATATTCATATAACATCCACCTAAATTTGACTTTTGATATTTTATTT
>LS044042.1:7408-25767 GCA_900241095.1 Acartia tonsa | reverse complement strand
TGAAAATTTAATTTAGATATCTATAACTGAAAAAATTTTGAAAATCGCACCATAAACACAGAAGATATTGAGAAAAAAGTGAAAAATACAAAAATAACCTAAAGCCTGCTAAAAAGCGGTCCTATCGCCATCGATGTTTTATACTTAATTGTGCTCCTTAATGATGGGAATTTGTCAAAAATTTCAGCATTCTACCTTTTATAGGAGCTGAGGAAATCCCATTTCCCCCATAGCGTTACGGACTGACGGACGGCCGGACAAAGTGAATTATAGAGTAGCTTCGCTACTAAAAAGAAAATTATTAACCTGGGCAGTTTTCTATCCTTAATTATTCATGTAAAACCCAGCACACACACAAACAAGAAAATGCGAATGCCTTATCAATCAAACTATCTCAACCGATATGAAAACTTGATTTTTTTGTATCATATTATTTGCTAAAAAAATGTTAAAATAAACATTTATAAGTTTTAAATTGATTCCAAATATTTTTTTAATAACAGACCAAATTCACCTTGCCAGCTACATATGGGGGATCTTAGGTGCTTCTAAAAGATCCTCTAACCCTTTTTAATGTCTTTGATTATGACGAGGCGTTGGGATGATATCAAACCCATCATAGTTTTATGATAACGATTTTTTATTTGTTGGCTTTACAACTTTAGGGACTTCTAATGAATTTTGATTGGTTGCTTTATTTAGTTGAGTGTCCTAACGTTTCAACCACTAATTGTAATCTACAGAAATGGTAATTTTGAGTATTACCATTGGAATGTACAGTTAATCAATTTATCTGCTATTGTCTTATCCCTTTAGATCCCAAACTTAGTCATAATTCTAAGGCTATCAAATTCAAAAACCTTTTATACTCTGCAGATAATTAATAATTAATATTATGCAAAAATGTGTATAAAACCAACAAGAAGGTTTTATCAAGATTATAAATATTTTCTTTTATACTTTAACAATGTAAGAAATGGGTGTCCCACAAATAACAACCTTTGGTGGAAAATTTATATACATCGGACAGTTTTTATCATCTGAAATAGATTAAAGTAAAACTTGACTTTTTAAATATATGAAAAAAATTTGATGTTATGGTGCAGTTCTTTGAAGTACAAACTATGATCAATATGAGCAGTACTATATTGCTAGAAACCTATATCTACTTTAAATGAATTACTAGCAGCTGTACAACTAGCATCTATGGGCTTTGTATTCGAAGGGGGAGGGTGAATGCCAGAGAAATAGCACAAAACCATTCTTAGAGCTCACAGAAGTTTCCTCGAAAGGTAACACTCAATTGGTTTAGTTGTTAGCGAGATCGTAAGAAACGAACAAAACACTTTCATACATCATATGATATTATTCTATATTGAAATGATGATTATGATTTAATGTCTATATGATTTCCACAATTAAGTTAATAATTCAATTTTGTTGATCAACCTGTATAAAATATTGTATAAATTTTGATAGACTATTTAAACAAAAGATGAATATCTAAGTGGATGATTAAATTTACAAAAGATTTTAACCTAGGGTCATAATCTTTTCTCATTTTTATCTCTCCCTCTTTATCTCTCTCTCTCTCTCTCTCTCTCTTACTCAAATTTCCCTCAATTCTTTCTCTCTCTCTATCCCTCTCTCTTTCTTTTCCTCTTACTTTCTTTCACTCTCATTAATAATTTTTCATTATTTTCATTTTGACCTCTCCATTTTTTTCACCAATTTAAACTTTTTTCAAATTAAAGGCAATTTTAGGTGAAAAAGATTTCATAATGGTTATCTGAAACAAAAATACCAAATTTAGACATTGTACAATGAAATGCATGTTTGCCTTTGAAGCTGTTATATACAGGGATCGAATGGAATAAGACAATGCACATCCCTATTAATGATACACAAAATTACCCCTTCTGTAGATTATAACTGGTGGTCGAAATGTTTGTACACTCGAGTTTATGAATCAAGCAATCAAAATTCAATAAACTTCCCCTGAGTTAAGTCAAAGAATAAGAAAACGCTATCATAAAACTTTAGGGACTAGTGTAATAAACAGCCCAATGTCCCCTTCTCCCTAGTTGTAATGTCAACAAAAGTCAGAATATGATTATTAGAATAGCTTTGCATGGTATATAGGTTTTTTATTAGTAATCCATATACTCCAAGAGTTTAGACTGTCCTATTACTTGGTATATATATACACAAGATTCTGATCCATAGATGATTAAGATTATATACATTGGTCTTTTTCTGGTAAAAAATATAAATTCTTGTTTCTTTTTAATAAAACACCTGCAGCTGGACCTCCTATCCTTCAGGAGATTATAAAAAACTAAATTTTAGAAAAATAATAATAATAAAAATAATTGAAATTGCATATGATAGCAACTTAATAATAAAAGACACATTAAACATTTTACAAAGCTAATACACTAAAAACTTTTGATTCAATTTTGGTCCTTTGTGAAGTGTAGAATCATTATCTAAGCCTCCTTTAATTAAGTATCTATTATCTGCACATCTTAAAGAATATACACATAATTACAGGGATATGTTTTCTCAACATAAATTCAAAGGAACATTGAGTATTAATCCTACAAAATCGCGGCTTTAGCGTGAATGATAGCGTGCCTGGGAAGGTGTTAGGTTCGTGTTTACACCACTTCATACTAGAGACGTTACTGCTGCTGGGTCTGGCACGTGACAATAAAAGTGAGAGAAGGTGGAATGCCTTTGCCAATAAACAGGCGCTACTCATTACCATCCACAGTTAGGACTTTCAGGCAAAAGTCGTGCAATCAAAGGATTGGTTGTCTTTTGGATGTTACTTAAAAAAACAGTCCCTAACGAGGTAATTAATCCTTCAAGGACTTCAATGTTTTTTTTTTAAAATGTCACTAGGAAAGCAACCCTATGATTGCTCGACTTTTACTTAAATTTCTTAGAATTTAAAGTTTGTGTCTGTAAAATACAATTTTCCTGTCGCTTTTGATACCACAGAAAGGATTTTGTAAGTCGTAATTTTAGCTCACTAGAACCTAAAACTAATAAAGCTTTTTATTTACCATTCTTTAGAACAACTTTCCCTGGCTTAAATTACTTCTAAGCTTAGGTTTATCTTGATTAATGCACGGCTATATTGACTTTCTAGTCCTACATGAACTTTAAAACCCCCCAAAATTTTAGGGACTGGTTTTAAAATGGAAATGTTCCTACTCACCCCTTCCACCCACCCCATTTTCCAATCCTACAATTTTAATTTTATCAATGGCAGAACAAGTTTATATTATTTGGATCCGGAAGATTCATAAGCATTATTTCCAAGTTGAAAATTATTTAGGGTTTTAGGCGTCACACAAAACAATTAATAGGAGACTCACAGACACTGATAGAGTAGCTTTGCTTCTAAAAGAAAAAAATAATGCATTTCTTATAATAAATACCAGATGAAATTCCTCTGTTACTTTCCTAATATTGAAATGGCTATAAATGAATTATTGGTATAGAATTGCTTTTGATAAAAGGATAAGTAAAAAGTTTAAATATTACTTTACGTAATACATAAACATTGATATGGCTTACAATTAATTTAAATACAAATGTGAATTATGCGTTTTCATTATATCCAACATTAAACATTACAACTAGAAACTCATAGCTCCATTCTGTTCGGGGATCCAGGTATAAGACAATCCTATTATATAAAGTAGTAAGCGGTTTTTTGTCTGTCCAGAAGGATCTCGCTAACCGCTAAACCGATATTGTTTTCCTTTACCGTGAAGCTTCTTATAGGTCCTGGGAAGGTTTTAAACTATTTTTGGGGAGGGTGTCTTCACCCCCCTCCTTCCCAAAAATTTTTTTTTATTCTTTTGAAACTCAAATTTAATATAGGATGAGGTCGACTTTTCCCCCTCCTAACTTAAGTGCCCCTAGAGGCTTCTAGGGGCGTAGCCGCTAGTATCTTATAATACAAATGCATACTGAAGGTGTTTTAATCACTTTTATCAACAAAATATTAAAAATGACCCACAAAGGACAAAATAAATTTAAACCCTTTGTTTGAAATTGCCAAAGCCAGTGTATAAAATTGAATCAGTAATGTAAAGACAAACACAAGACACTTTAGAATTTAATTTTACAGCTAGGAATTTACATGTCTGCCAGAACTTGTATTTAATATACATTTTTCAAACAAATATACATAAGGAAAACATGAATAAATATTTCTTTTATTGTTATTATATAACAAATTTACTTCTTTGTGTATCTATAGGTATAAAATTATGTCTTAAGTTATTGCAAAAGTAGTTAAAAATTATGCAATATCATGATTGAAAATGTAATTTAATTCCTAATAGAAATAATCAACACGTTGCATCTTACAGATCCTGTGCAGTGAAGTCAGTGCAAAGCACAAATTAAGTTTTGTTACAATTTTAAAATGCTTACAAAATATTTAATGCAAATGAAAGTTACATTTTTCAGACTTTTGAATATCATATTGTTTCTTCGCAGGGATCTCAAGTGATAAGACAATGGACGATGAATTTCCCCAATGATGATACACAAAATTACCCCTTCTGTAGATTACAATTAGTGGTTGAAACGTTTGGACACTCAACTTAATGAAACAAAATTCACTAAAAGTTATTAAAAAAACGTTGGGGAATAGTGGAATAAACATCCTAACTTGTTTCTTCGTCATTAAACAGAAAAAGAAACTTTTAAACACTCTGTCCGATTTTTTTGTTTTCATGCCTAGACAAAAATTGTTGGATTTTGGCGGCGGTTTGTGCCGGGGCGCGGGTGGGCGTACATGAGACTAGGGACGGGGGCGGAGTGGGTGAGGGTGGGGTGGTAGAGGAACTACTCCCTCCAGCCGGAGTCATGGGGACACAACAGAAACCTGGCAGCAATAAGACAAAAGATTATGAATGAAATAAAATTTAAAAACAATTAGTTTCAAAATTCATTTATATAGAAAATCTGTAAACCTAGCTGAAATAAAATTGAGTTATTAAGAATTATTATCAATGATAATAGGTGACATAATGAGCCCAATTTGATTTGAGAATTTCCTGAAATATTTGGATTGAGAGATTGTCGTTCAAGATGATTAAAGATAAGCATTTATGCATGTTAATCAATATACTAATGAAGTCTATCAATGTTTAAATCAAGATAGGGTTCTAACTGTTTGAAATCTGAAATATACTTTTTATAAAAATCTAATAAAAGCTGTAAATTATACTAGAAAATGTGTCAAATAAATCATATGTTTAACAAGGCTAAAAATCCGCGAAATAAATCAAACAAAATCTGGGAAATTTCATTAATTGTAATATTTAGAGTGTAGATAGTATAGGATATTCAATTCACGGTGTCTTGATTATGAAGTGGACAACTTCACTAGGAATTTCAGGATGTCAGGGAAAATTTATTTGTCCCAAGCTTTTCCACTAAAAGAAATGAATAATCGTCCATTTTATTAGGTATCTCATCACATAATATTAGCATTCTGTAACAGATTCGCAAATCAAAAAGAATAATATGATATGTTTAGATTTAAATATTTTGTGATATCCATCAAATCCCTGACTTTGGGGGATATGCAAATTCCAATTTCGTGGTATGTGATACTTACATCCGTTCATTCTACGGGGAATTTAAATTACCCCAGCCAGCAGCTCAGCGTGTCTAGTATATAATTGCTATAATTTTGCTAACTTTAGTCAAATAGTATATAATAGGAAGAATGAATGCTTGAAATAAAATATTAGGACAGAAACATGGGGAAATTTTTGTTCAGGAAATTTATCATTCATTTAAATAAGATGACATTTCCTTAATTTTCAAAAACCTCTGACCCTAGATTAGGAAGAGAAAAACTTTTTTCATTCCACTTGCTAAATAATACTTTTTGTATTTTTTTTGTAATTTATCATACTATATTTCACTGTACTTTTACCATTTACATAACCAATGCCAAATTTAGAAAAAAAAGTTACTTCTGACTCCCGGAAGATAAATATCCTATAGGAGGTATTTAATATTATCTGATATTTTAAAATTAATCTTTAAAAAAAGTCCAATAATTTTGATTAAACCAACCAATTTTGCTAAGGGAGCAAAAAGTAAAAAACAATAATGATAAATTGTCATAACAACAATAATAATAAACTTTTTGCTATAGGATTTATTTTTCAAATAAAACAAATCTATTGGAGCAGATAATTAGAAAACTGTAGAATTTTCAGTTTTAAAAAGATTTATACTTATTAGATTATAGTATAATTGTGGACTAAGCTATTTAGACCGGAAAATAAGGAGATTAAAGGTTGAAATCTAAAGACATATCTTAAGTATATTAACTTGTAAGGATGACAACGTTTTCATTTTAAAGAAAATTCTTTGCAGGATTAAATATTCCATATAAGCAAAATTATCAAATATTATGTAAAATAGGAAGAATATATTTCTTTAAATGGACAATTTAACTTTAAAAAGCAGAAAGGAAAGTAATATTTGATTTTTAAATTTAGTTTTGAAATATTACAAGGAGAACCATATCGGTTCAGTTGTTAGCGAGATCCTTCGGTACAAACAGACAGACATTATTTTACTTTTATATTAGAATATGCATTATAAATTTACAGCCCTTAGTATTTTCCAATAGGTCTACAGAATAGCTACTCTACTTAAAAACCAATATACATTCAGTTGGTCAGAGTCAAATAGTTTTTGGAAAAGGTTGGTCAAAATGTTTGCCCCTAGGAGAATTAGTCAGGAGAGGATGAATTTACAAGTAGCAGTTTTCAATATGGACCAAATCTTCTAAATATTCATACCACAAAACACAATGGCCTTAGAATGGACAAAATTTGCTTTGGAATGATTTAATCAAAAGCATTATTGTCTTTTATACAGGATATTGTTTAACAATGATTTTTAAAGTGATTTCTACCCTCTATCAAATGTGTAATATGCAGCAAAAATTCTTCAAAAAATATCAATTTCATTTCATTATTAGACGTTATGTATGAAATAAATCTGTTTTTGCTTTTTAGCCTGATGTGTGTTGGTATGAAGTGGTTATTAAAAGAACATTATCTCACCCCCTATTAGAATTCTACTCAACAATGCCCGGGGAGCTAAAAAGGGAATCCAGTTAAATCTTTAACTCACAGACAAATATAGGGCTTCTCAAATAAAAATTACAAATCAATCACATAGAAACATCGTACTCACCGAAATATAATTTTACCCTTAGCACAAAATTAATTCTCTTTTAAAGTGAAGATTTATATCTTTATTTTTAGGAAGGGTACTTCGACAACTTTAAATGCCCCCCCACAAAAAAATTTTTAGTTCCTTTTAGCAGACGACTTAAACAATAAGCAATTTGTTAGAAAACCTGTTCTCCCATTGTTCTTTTGAGTCTTTAACCCTTATCCTGGAGGCACCTCGTTAAAATTCTAGACCCTGACTTCAAGTGATCATAGAAATGAACTTTCAAATACAGTACAAAATATTTATATTCTTCAATATAAAATCCTAATTTTATTCTAAAAAGAAAATTTACAACAAAGGTAAAATATTAAAAAAAAATTTGGGTAATAAAAGAATTCTTAATTATTTTTTTTAACAACTAGTAGATTTTTAGCCATGTATTTAGGGAATATGAATCAGTAATATAATATAAAATCAATGGGAATTTCAAATTTAAGTAAAGTAAAAATACACAAAATTGGAAAAAATATAACCATATTTTATTAAGTTTATCAACACATAGAACATCCACCCCTAATTTGAAAACAATGGGGTTAAACCTTGAATGGAAATAGGCAAAAATGGTTTAAGATTAAAATCTTAAAACAATGGAACATCTGGTTAATACACGAAGAAGACCTTCCTTCAATAAAAACAACTATTTTAATTTCCTAAAACAAAGATAAATAGATAGATAATATATAATATAGATAAGTAGATAGCTTCTACCACCAATTCATAATTTCATAGATAGGACAAGCTCAAGAAATCATTTGAAAATTTAAATTTACCAAAGAAGTTAATATAAAAGGTTAATCTTGATTATTGAAAATAATTTCTTTGGTACATTTAAACTAAAAAAAATGTTTTTTTTTTAAATAAGCACTTAAAGGGATGAAAAATATTCTAATGTTTTTTTTTCTATTGAATTAGAATAGATATCATTCTAATGACATCAACCGGACACCATTAATTTTCTTTAAAGAGGTATAAAAATTAGGGAAGTTTATATTCATCCCTGTATGTGCTTACAAAAAAATGGCGCGAAATTTTCATGCAGCATGCAAATCAAACTCACTTTGTGTAGCAGACAACGGGTGCAGGGTGCTGGGGGGCTCTGGGGGCTTCCTGGGGGAGGGGGGCAGGTTGTTCCCGTGCTCACGGAGGATATCTGCACAGGAAAAAAAACCAATCACCATTTTGTGTGTAATTGTGAAGTATTTTTTTCAATTTGACCATTTTTAAATTTTCTCCTAAATCCATACAATTTTTTAAAATTGGTCAAATCAAACAATATTCGAAGTATAATATATTTATTAAGTGTAGCAATAAGCGTGTTATTACATAAGATAATCAATAATGCCTTGTGATTGTGAATTATTATAATGAATTTAAGAAATACACCTAACAATTTAAAATTAATCAGTGATTGTAATGTGTTTAGAATCCCTTAACCGCAACGGTGCATAGATGAATATTTAAGACCAATATCCTTTTAGAGCTCAAAACCAAAGCTTTCAGATAAAAAGCATCAATAGTTATCATAGAATTTTGAAGGAAGCAAAATTTATAAGAATATCTAGGAATACGCACATACTAACATCAAATTTTGCACATTGTGCATAGTTCATAAATGGTAAATTAGGACATTTTGAGATAATAAGACCCGATAAAATATTAGCTTCAGTAAAGGTTTAAACATCATAAATATGATAAATATCATACTACTCTAAAATATGTAATTCTTTATTGCTAAATTTAGAATATTATTATGATATTGAATTGTCCTGATGTACCTGGCCCAGAATATGTATTATAAGAGTTGTGCACTATGAAAGGTTAAATATTTCACGATTCAGTGATGAAGTTAAGAATATAGCCATACACACCAATACAATTGACCATCAAACAGGAATATGGAAATACAAAAACAAATGGCTTAAAGTGTAGTTTCACGTTTTCATATATGTTTTGTGATCCCTCAAAAGTAGAACCAAAAAATTCTAAGTAACCTAACACTTCATGAAATGGAGGGTTACAAATTTTTTCTCTCTCTAAATTCTACGAAATATTCTTAAGAATTTTTATGCCTATCTTTAAGAAAAGCATTGACCATGCATCATACAACATAAGTTTAATCAAATATCTGTATACTACAGCATATGTGCTTGCACTTCTGATAGATAAGGTCAGTTCAATATTAAGATGTTGACTTTTTGTATCATTTTAGAAATCTATAAAATACATGTAAATAAATCAGTTGTATTTAGGTCAAGAATTGAATAAGGATATCTATTTCAATTACGCCTCGTGTTTCCTACTTATATTTTTTTATTCATTAGTGTCCTCTTTGCCTTGGTTATAAGGTCTATTTTTTAATCAACCCCTTCTATATTTTTTTGTGTAGGTATAACTTTAAAATAACTTAAATTTAAACCTTAAAAATATTATAAACAGAAAAAATGTAAAATATAATATTTTTGGTCTTTAAAAAACCTATAAAAAATGATTTTTTAACATGCTAAGGAAGCCTAACTTATTTTTTTTGCAAGTTTATGATATGTAATATAAGAGGTGATGACCCTGCAACAAACTTTGCACTTTCAAGTGTTAAACATATTGCTAATCTTTCTTTAAAGTGCAAAAAATATGCATATCTTATTTAATAATACACACTATTGAGATGTAGCTTATGAAAACGATTTTGTCCATTTGATTTTAAAATGATTTTCACTGAAGAAAAATATCTTTATTTTTTAACAATATTCACGTATATATTTTTTTCTCTCTCTAGTATTTAGCATCTAATTACAAGTCCTAATATTATTATAATCTAATATTATTTGGTGCTATAATCAATGTATTGTAAATAATATATTTGTATAAATATGTGTTGACCAGTAGCCAGCTTTTGTGCATTGCGGATATTTCCTATAATTTCCGTTCAATTCAACCAAAAAAAAATCTTCAAACCCAAGAAGAAGAAAAAATCCTCCAAACTTTAATAAAAATCTAAAAACTTTAAAATATACAAAAATCATATATGCATGATTTGTGTCACATATTAGATCTAATATTAGGAGTTTTTAAGGAATGTTTTTCAGTTATGGATGGACATTATTTTTGTGTGTTATTTTGCAGGCTCATGGGAATTAAGAGAAAATTGTCTCTATTTATCCCACTTACTACAACCAAATAAACAAAAATATGCACTCTAAAATTTTTTTTTATATTTTCAAATGTACTGTAAGTTCTATGTGACCTTAGTTAAGAATATCAACTTGCTAATTTAGAAGTAATTAAATAATGAAATAAAATTTGTCACACCCAATTTAACACCAGCCCACACTAATCAAGATTTGGAATAAGATAAAAGGTAAAATAATTGATATACAAAACATTTTTACACTAACAAGTAAAATTCTGCTAAAAGTAAAGGTTTATCTGATCAATGTTAAGCCAAAATTTATAAATTTTTTAAGAGCAATTTTTTAAAACATTTTTTTGGCTTTCAGCAAGTTTTCACAATATTTATTCCAATCTTTTATACTATTGTCATAAAGGCCTGAAATATCCTGTAAGAAATGCACAAAGATTTACAAGACGTTTTCCTATTCGCTTGCTTTGAACACAAAACAAACCTCTACCCCATTAAAAATCATAAGAAGTTTCAAAGTAAAATTTCGACATTTCACCTAGAGCTTAGAATTGTATTAAACAAAAGTACCTTTTATAAAACACCAACTTAAGTCACATGAAATTAAGAAAATTTAATAACACCTTTGCAGTGAATAAGCCACAATTCATAAAATCCTCCATAATCTGCGTAAAACTGCACTTTCTTAAAATTATGTATCCTATCAGCTGAGGTAATCTCTACTAAATCATGTGTAAATTAGGCATAATTTAATACAGGCATTATGAATTTTATTTTTATTTGCAATAAATCTTTTTTTTGACTGAAAGTAAAATTATTGAATAAAGGTTTTAGCTTCACTCATTAATCAGAGAAAGAATTGGGTTGATTCACAGTTTTATTTTTTTCTAAGTAAAAGGTCCTTTTAAAATTCCTTTAATGATGGCAATTAATATTTTTTATTGTAATGGACTCAATTCATTATTGTTTTTACTGATAAAGTTGATATCTTTTATGATTATATTTTTGTGTGTGTTGATGTGAAATTTACACAGTTGTAACCCTTAATAACTTTCCAAGAATATATATTAACACTTGAAAGACACAATGTAACAGGCTATTTAAGGTTCAATTCTTATGTGATTTAACAGTTACTAATCCTTTAGAAGCAGTCTTTATTTTATAATGTTGCTAAACTCGACCTTGCAACATTATACTACATACATTTTTATCAGATAGATACTTATCCAGCTTTTTAACCCAACTAATTTTTAACATTGTCCTCTTTTTGTTTCAAAGAAAAAAGAATTTGAGGTTAAAGATGAAATCTTTTAAACTTATCTTGCAGTAAATGTTCTAAAATTACAGAAAAAATGCTCGAAAAAAAGGACACGAAAATGATCTAATTAATGCGCAGATAAACTTGTGCTGCATTCCTTAGATGAATC
This sequence comes from Acartia tonsa, assembly GCA_900241095.1. Taxonomy (NCBI): domain Eukaryota; kingdom Metazoa; phylum Arthropoda; class Copepoda; order Calanoida; family Acartiidae; genus Acartia; species Acartia tonsa. The sequence continues at coordinate 13,908 of LS044042.1, read as the reverse complement.
ATATCATGGCTTGAGGGGTAGGGCAAGAAAATATTTTTAAAATCTTTAACATAAAGCAATGATTTAAGAAGGTAAAAGAGAAATTGAAATAGGATTAAATTAACGCGCCAGTATCATTTGTTTTTCCAGCATAATAAGAACAACTAAAAGAATTAGTATGTTATTTAACTGAATTCGTCAGATGCAAATCATTAATCCCTATATCCATCCCCGTTGATGATCAATGAAGCGAAGACATGTCAAGAAAATTGATAAAAAATGTTGCTAATTATCTCAACTCCCCTCCTCTTAATAATTAAGACGTTCAAGCATTTGCGCTGATATCATAAAATAGCAAATTCTATGTTCCTATGAATTATACAATATAACTATGATATACCATTATTAAATTGATTAAATAATCTAAAAATCCAAAATAATATACTATTTTTATACTTTTTTTCTAAACTTAAAATACACTTCAGTGATAGGCATGGCTTTTAATGATATAAAAAATCATGTGAAGTAAAATTTAATATTCTAAGCATAAAAAAACTGGCGTAATGACTGCAAAGACTCCTTACCTTGGGACTGATTCGCTGCCTTAGCAACTAATACTGGATTCTCGTACTGGGTGCGCCTACAACAAAAATTAAAAGTCATTAATTAAATTAATTTTATGACATTAAACGTCTTAATACGCACCTATTAATATCTAAAAAGAATTGCTTGGCATGTCATTAAGGTATATATGTACTAAAACATTATACATTAGACACGTGTTTCTTTTTATTAGATTCTCTTTTGTTTAAGTTTAAAAATACAAAACGATTTGCGCATTTATTATTTCAAAATTTTCGCACTTTCGGATTTAAAACTTTAGGCCCTTCTTGTTACAAACAGAATGAAAAATATTCTGCTATTAGCTTTAAATTCAAGCAATACTATTCTACATTTCTGTTTGTTGGTTATATAATATTTTGAACTGTTTATTCAAATAAATACAAAATGCTATTTAAGAATGCAAACTCATTAGACATTAAGGTCCTATTTTCAACATGTTCCTTAGCTTCCTCATTTTATCATCCTTAAATTATATGAAAAGCATCACCTGTTAACATGATCAATGTAATAGGTTCCATAATGAGGATCATCAATCCTCTCCCAACCAAAGGGAAGCTCGTTGTCCTCACAATCCTCCGGCCTCAACTTCTGGACCCGGGATAGCCGCGGATCCAACCAGTGTGAGGTACCTGAAATAAAAAAATTAATGTTAGCAAAGATTGATGAAAAATAAAACCAAGACACCAAAAAAGAAATGCTGCTTTGAATTCAAATAGCCAGCGGGGGGTGGTGATGGTAATTTTTTCTATAAGCGATTTCTCTTGGGAGAGTGGTGGTACCTTCTCCTAAAATAGTTATAAACCTTACCAGGACCTGTGAGAAGCTAAATTGTAAAGGCAAACCATATCGGTTAAGTGGTTAGCGAGATCTTTCGGTACATACAGACACACACACACAGAGATATTGTTACTTTTATTATGGACTAGCGGCTACGCCCCTAGAGGCCTCTAGCGGCACTTTAAATGTTTTTTTTTTTAAATAATACGTAACCTTTCTATGTTGCATTCAAGTCTCTAAGTAAAAAAATCGGTTTTTTTTTGTGATTTCTCTTTGGAGGGTGGAGTACCATCCCCCAAAATAGTTATAAACCTTCCCGGGACCTATTAGAAGCTACCCTGTTAAGGAGAACCCGATCGGTTTAGCGGTTAGCGAGATTTTTCGGTACAAACATACAAACACACAGACAAACACACAAACATCCTGTTACTTTATTATAAGGATTCCAAAAGATGACAAACAAAATTACCCCTTTTGTACATACAATTAGTGATTGAAATGTTTGGACACTCAACTTATAAAACCAACCAATAGAATTTAATACAAGTCCCCAATGTTGTTAGGCGAATTAATAAATAAACGTTAAAATAAAACTTTTGACTTTTGAAATAAACAGCCTAATGTCCCCTCCCTCTCTGTAATGAATAGCTTCACAGTTAATGTGTAAAAATAACCACCATTAAATATATATAAACAACATATTTCGTGACTTGTGATTTGAAATACTACACTTCTAATCTAGGTTTAAATTGAACCTCTTTGGTCTTTAATGTGTTCCAGGCCATTCTTTCAAGTACTTAATAAGATCTTACGGAACACACCAAAACCTTACTCACAATTCTACATACATCAAGATATTTTATATTTTACTAACGGCTATGATTTTTAAGAGGAAAGACATTTCTTTTATTGGGAGGGTTGAGATACACTCCTCCAAAATAATTAAAAACCTTCTCTGGACCTATAAGAAGCTTCCCTGTAAAAGAGAACCATATCGGTTCAGCGGTTAGCAAGATCCTACGCTACAGACAAAAAAGCATACTGTTTTATATAATAAAATGTTGAAATTTTCATAAAAAATTGTGTAAATGCATACAAGTAACTTTTGTATAGAAACATTGATTAGGGGAAAGAAAACATTGTTTAGTCATAATTAAACTCAATACAGACAAAATATTTTTCAAAAACTTATTTTCTGACACTTGAAAATATTCTCTAGCTATATAGTGTGTTAAAAGACGCTCTATGCGTTTAGAAAAGAACGCAAACAATTTGACAGCTTAGATCATAACTAGCGGCTGCACCCCTAGCATCTAGGGTAGGTAGGAAGTAAATAGCATAACACCATGCCAAAACTTGAATTTTAAAAGTTAAAACCATCCAGAGACTTCATTAAATTGGAGAAGTTAATCGATTTAGTATTTAGATTTTAACGGGCCTAGTAAGAGTTTCTAACACGCAAAGGATGTTATTCACAGCTTAACTTACATTAATCTAACTCTAGAGGTCTAATTAAAGAGCATGTTTCGATTTCTCATTCCTCAATCGAATTTCTTTTTGATCCATGTGAAACTTTTTGTAGCGATGCTCCTCTATAACTCATTTATTCTGTTTCCCATTTAAATCTCATAATATTCTTTTTCTATATATTTATGCTATTTTTACCCAAAACTATTACTGTAAGATTACCTTATTTTAAAGTTCATGTGACATATGCAAAAATCATTTATGTACTCATCTATATATAGTAGCAGAAAATCAGAAAGACACAAATAGAACATCCAACTGTAGAACAAGCGAATATGAACCCTTGCAGAGTGTCAAAGCTTCATAAGCAGAATAGAAATCTAAAGGTCTAATTACATTTTTACGATTTGATTATAGAGATGCTTCGCTTAAAATATTGTACTTTATTGTCCTAGGAATCTATGTAACAAAATTCAGATGAATAGGAGGACTATATCATACAAGAAATCATCTACTTTAAGATGGACGTATGTACTAGTAATGCTCATATAGTTGCTCCGTTTTTAGATCGTACCTAACTGTTACAAGAATCATCACGTACAGTTTGAAATCAATAGACAATTCTAACATGCCTAAATTAACGAAAAGAGCCACCCATTACATAAGAACGGATGGACATATGGACATACCCTAGTTATAGAAAAGCTTCGCTGGAAAAAAATGTGTTGTAACGTATGGACAAGTCAAGTGTTAAGTCATATTTTGTCCTGAGTTAAATTGATGGCCACAAAAGTGTTTGACATATTTCTTATTTGTTATAACACAATTTTTTGACGTGCAAACTTTTAAAAGTTTTTAAGAAGCGCAGCAGACTTATATTTTCATAAAATTCTTACAACATCGATCTAAAGGGATATGACAATAGCCGATAAATTGATGTACATTCCCAATGATGATTCACATAAATAACCCTTCTGTAGATTACATTTAGTGGATCAAACGGTTGGACACTCAACTTAATGAACCAATCTATCAAATCCAATAAAAGTCCCTAAAGTTATTTAGCCAACGAATAAGAAAATGTTATTATGGGGACTAGTGTAATAAACAGCCATTGTCTCCTTCTTCCCTAATAGATCTAAATAATTGACACTTTAAAAATCAAATTTTGTCATAAATAACTTATCTTATGGTATTGTTAGAACACCACATAATTATTATTAGAAAATATCAAATAGTTATTTTTACTTTGTGGAGTTACGTATGAAAATATACAAAAATTGCCTTAGATCATAAATCTTCTAGTAATTTTAAAATAAAAGTGGTGAGATGTCTGTCTGTCTGTAATAAGTATCCCCTTAACTTTATCCTGACAAGCAAAATTGTAATTTTAATAGGAGCTTTGTATATCAAACGGTCAGGTTTTGAGATATTTATGTGTGATCAACACAGTTTATTTAAAGATGATATACCTTTTTACTTATTACTAGAGGCTTCGGCCCTAGAAGCTTCCATGGGCACTTAATGTGGGAGGAAGAAATTAATGTTTCTTTGTTTTATAACAAAATAATTATTCATTAGTTGGTCCAAAAAATAGCTTGATGCCTTTCTAATGAATAATATGTTTTTTTTTTTTTTAACTGGATTTTTCCTAAGCAGCTAAAAGTAGACGGACGGACAGACTTAGGTTGATGACATTGTAGAGTAGCTTCGCTACTAAACATTGGAATGAGCTCTGATTAAGACAATGGCCAATTGGAAAAAATTCTTGCCATCCAGAAAAAGATTTATAGATGAGAGGGCGGGGACTATCTATCTATAGATGAGAGGGCGGGAACTATCTTTCTATTTACCATCCTACCTATCTATTGTAGTAAAGTGAGAATACTCCTCTAGTTGTCGGGGATGGAATAAATTCGACCTAAGCCATAGCTGAGGACATCGTATAACAGACAGCAATCCTCGGATTTTAAAATGAAGAATTATAAGAATAAAACCAGTTTTTAGCCCCCAGGGCTACCAAACTGGTATTAATTTTCTGATTTTTCTTTGTGAAAAATTGTCTGTAATTCAATGCTATACATGATTTTTTAATACGACTGAGAACCGGTTCTAATCCACCGGATATTAATCGGTTTCTCATGCAGGCACGTTACAACAATAGTAAGAGTAAGAATCATACCTTTTATCGCATTGAGGGATCTAATTATCCAATGCATAGTTACGACTTCCAGAAAAAGGTTTTTTAATTAAAAAAGGTTGTTTATCTGTCATGTTGCAGCAAGATTTATTAGAGGTCATTATCATCCTATTATATAAAGTAAAGCGTTTTATGTCTGTCCTAAAGGATCTTGCTAACCACTGAACCGATAATGTTCTCCATTACAGTGAAGCTTCTTATAGGTTCTGGGAAGGTTTTAAACTATTTTTGGAGAGAGTTTCTTCACCCCGTCCCCCTAAAAAATATTTTTTAACTCTTTTGAAACTCAAATTTAAGATGGGATAAGGTCGATTCCCCCTCCTACCAGTGCCCCTAGAGGCTTCTAGGAGCGTAGCCGCTAGTATTTATATATTTCTTTTTAATTCATGTTTTTTACTTTTTTTAGGGTACAATTTGATGCTTTGTTCAGTTATTGTGACATATTTAGCCCCTGTAGCCATCCTACTTATGCTTTCTTTGCTACTTTGTACCACCAGATGGACTAAGGTAGGTATTCTTTGCTACTTTGTACCACCAGATGGACTAAGGTAGATATTCTTTGCAACTTTGTACCACCAGGTGAATAACTGTAGTTATAGATAGATAGATAGATAGATAGATAGATAGATAGATAGATAGATAGATAGATAGATAGATAGATAAACAGACTAACAATCATCCTTTTACTTTGTTATAAGTAATTATTATCTGTCAGAGCATAAAAAATCTACAAAACGGTTTCGCTTAGAGTTGCCTAATTTATACACTTCTAAATATAGTTCCAAATTGACCGCTAGGCTTCTTTAATAAATCAGTTGATGCAACGACTTTTTTTTGTATATAGAGTATTTTAGTGCGTTTTTAAATTTGTCATTTATAGTTTTTTTAAAGCAGACAAAAATATCAAAATATTTTGTAAGCAGTTTAAAATAGCTAAATTATTAGTTTATAAATTAAATTTTAATTAACTGACTTAAATACATAGCAATCTTATAAATTAGGTCAACATAAATCTTTAATGGTGATGGGCGTTATCCTCTTAAGGCAAGCTTAAATTTAATTCAATAACGTGTCCGTGCTGTGGGGAAGCTGAGCAAAGCGAGGCTTCCCCACATTTTGTTTATAGCTAGTAGCAAAACACAATTAATAAAACATTTAACTTTTGTAACAAACTAAATAAATTTAATGCATTTTTATATACCTAATGTATATATGGGCAATAAACATATAAAATGATATACAAAATTATAAAGCCTAGCGGATTAATTTTAAACTAAAGTGTGAAATGTGTATTTTCAGCTAAACAGACAAAGAGATGGGATGAGTTAGGACAGGAGAAAGGGAGGAATAATTGGATAGGTAGATAAAGAAACCATTCTTTTATTTTCCAGTATGACAACGAAACCACTTGGTTTATAACCAGTTCTGAGCCATACTGAAAAACCATGTATAA
>LS044034.1:4758-16904 GCA_900241095.1 Acartia tonsa | reverse complement strand
CATCGTATTATAAACAGCTTTCCGCGGATATAGAATGTACAATTATAAGATTAAAACCAGTTTTTTAGCCCCGAGGCGCCGAATGCACGGTCTAAAAAACTGGCTTTAATTTTATGATTGTACATTTTTATATTCGTAGAAAGCTGGATATTATACGATGCTAGACATAGTTTTCTCGTATGGATGAGAACCGGTTCATATCCACCGGATTCGAATGAATACGAGAAACAAAATTACCAATTCTATGTATTATAATTATAGGTTGAAAATTTTGAACCAACCAATTTCAATTCAATAAAAACAGCCAAAGGTTTTGAGGTAACAAATAGAGAACGTAGTTGTAAAACTTTGGGTACTAATCAAATCTACCGTCCAATGTCCCTTACACACACACACACACACACACACACACACACAAACACACACGCATATACATATATTGTTAATTGATTTTAATTTTTTTAAAGAATACATTACGATTTTAATCGATTGTAGCAACATATTTTTAATATATATTATACATACAACTAACTCTTTTATTGCACAACTTTTTAAAAGAAGTTCTGACTGCACATGTGTACAATACGCTTTAAAACTACCAATCATATTTTTAATAATATTTAGGGTGGCAATTGGTCCCCTACGCAGGATTTTTTTTGGGTGGGAATGTTCCTCCCGCCCTAAAAAAACTTCAATTGCTCTCTATTTAGATATGTTCCCATAAAATATTTACAGTGTTATGTTGATATAATAACTGGACCGAAGTTTTACTGGGAAAGTCTATTTAAAATACTTTATGTAGGATTATAAATTGACTAAAGTAACAAAATATGAGAAAGGGAAATTATATTATTTATATTTTCAATATATTTCTTCAGGGATAAAGGGATTAATAACGAAGCAGTTGATAGTGCTTAATAATAAATTGCGTCATATAATATAAATAAACATTGATAGGTCACTTTATTGTAAGTGACCAATAGAAAATTGTATTCTGGCCTCTCATTGGTCATTTGTATTGTAAGACGTCATTCTTCTTAATGACTCAAAAAATGTTTGCAGTCTTTGGAATAATAAACGCTTTGAGAAAAGCATACAAGCCTAATCTATGATAACCCAAAAGCTTAATACAAATTTTTATTGGTTACAAAATATATAAAAGTAGAAAATTACGAAACTTTTTAAATATAATATATTTTAAGGATTTATGTATCATGAATGACAGACGGACAGACCAAGTAAATTATAGACTGGATGTTCATTGGTGCATGGAATCTCCTATAGCGCTATAGACTGACGTACTGACAGACAAAGAAAATTATAGCGTAGCTTCGCAACTAAAAAAATATATATATTCTGAACCAAATTTTTTCAGTATTAATAAGTTTTTTTAAGAATTTTATGTAAAAGCAAAATAAAAAAAATATTACTATCCCTATAACTCTTGAAATAAAGGCAAGGTATATATATAAATGGGTACTATACAATATATATATTCAGACAATAAATTGCTAATATTACTCAGAGATCTTAAGGGAAAAGACAATAGCCAATAAACTGTACATTCCCAATGATGATATACAAATTGCTCCTTCTGTAAATTAAAATTAGTTGATGAAACGTTCGATAACTCATTTTAATCAACCAACCAATCAAAATTCCCGAAAGTTGTTAAGCCAACGAATAATAAATGTTATTATAACACTTCAGAGACTTGTGTAATAAACAGCCTATTGTCCTCTCTCTCTCTAAATATTTCTACTACTTAGACAATACGTTTGACCAACCATTTCTCTCCCATTATTTTTTTTTTCAAAATAGGGGAGAAGTGGGGGTATACCTGCCCTCCCATAAAGGCAATGGGCGAAGCAATAAGTCCTAAAATATAAACTAGACATGTTTAAATTGTCTAAATCAAAGATCTCAGAAATTGCTGTGTAGAATGGGTTTAAGTTTTCAGGGTTGCCTTTTAAATGTCTCAAGGTGGTTTTAGACTTTTATTCGGACCTCATACGACCTTACCAAGAGGCTAGTGGCGAAACAAATAGGTTGTCTTAAAAACTTAAAATGTTTATTTATGGTATATTTAAAAAGATTTATGTGGCAATCTCTAGTAGATTATCGCATCCACCTTCCAATTGGCAACCCGTTAAAATTTCACAATGGCTTAGATTTGAACAAAAGTTTAATAAAATACAATTTTAGTTTACTGTTGTTTTTTATGTGTGTGAGTGAATGAATTGAGGTCTTTTGAATTAGAATTATATTCTTAATAATATTAGGACGTATTGCAAAAACAAACTCAAGAAAATACCCCTGGAATAGAGTAGCTGCGTTACTAAAAGATTATAACACACACAAAAAATGTAAGACCTAATAAGTTTTAAAATTATTTCCAGTAAAGCTTTGAAACCGAGTAATATTCTGGATTAGAACCGGTTCTCATCAATGCTAAAAAATCATGTATACATCGTATTACAAATTTTTTACAAATAATAAAATTAAAATCATAAAATCAATACCATTTGTGTTATACCGGGCCTTCGGCTTCTTGGGGCAAACAAAACTGATTTCAATCTTACAGTTTTTCATTTTACTACACAGGGAAAACTGTCTACAATACGATCGATGCGATAAATAACTATTCAAAGATTTGTTTGCACTGTTTAAATTCTTTAGGTCTTAACCTTACTTAAAGTAAAGTGTGATCTTTAGGTTGCCAAACTATAAATCAATTGCAAATCTTAAAAGTGTTCCCATTTACTGTAGACTTAGCAAAAATTATAACGTTATGGTTAACTGCTGAAATAATGATAATTATATTCGTATAGTAACTGCAGCTATCTCCGGCCTCTAATGACCATAAAATGAACGAAAAACTAACCGATCACCAAACTAAACAATACCTCAATACATTAGCTGTAACTTTGCTATAATTATTTTTAGCAATTTTATATAAACACAACTCTTTAAAGCCCTCTGAAGAGAAATAAATCATTTGCACTACCTTTTTTACTGTTATTGGTGTGATTTTAATCATCCTTAAATGTAGAGCACCTACCTTATATAAAACAAAACTTATGGACATACGTGCAGTATCAATTGGCTAATTGTATCATTTCATATTTTGGGTTATCTTTGAACTGAATCTTGGTAATGGTTATATAGTCTATTATCCTTTAGACAACCATTTGATTGAGCTACCTTTGTCTAATTGTGTATTGTAGTGAGTTGTTTAAGACCAATTAATTACCACTAATCTAACTATTTATATTTATGATAATGTAATTTTTTTTAGTTTTTTTTGTGTATTGTTAAATGATTTACTAAAATCAAACTTACATTAAATATTCAATATAAAGTATTTTTTCTTCTTTTTTCATTAGATAAATAACAATTACTTTGATTGAATTAACCTTTTTCTGAAAGTAATAATAATGAAATGAAAAAATACTGTTTATAAGTCCAAGAATTTCCCCTAATTTCATAATCAATGTCATGTCCCAGTGTTACTGTTATGAACGTTGGAAAGTGGTCTATTTCCGTTCGGGAAGCTTATTTAAATGCAAGGTTAATTCGTCAATTTTCAAAAAATTACCTCATACATCTTTTATTTGTCAAACATGATGATTTTTGTAACAATAGGGTACATTTTATAAAGCCATGCAATTTTGCAATAACCAACAAATCTTCCTTTTTTTTAACTTGCTGATGCTTTAGACTTTTTAAAACAAGCTATTTACATGATATAATAGCCATCTTTGAATGTTAAATGATTATTCCTAAAAAGATTAGGCACCATGAAATATAATTAGCTTACCTTAAAGATGAGATACTAGGGCAGCGGATCCTGAGCTCAATTCTATCCTTGTCTGACGTTACAGAGGTTGTGTACATCTTTCTGAGGGGTTCAGGCACATTTTGTACATTTTGTTTCATGCAATATTAGTTTTGATATATTATTACTTACTACCAGACTCTAGGGGCACTTTATGTTGGGAAAAATTTTCAATTTTAGTTTTCAAAGACAAGGTAAAAAAAATCTTGGGGGATGAATCATAATTTTCAAGGTGCGATTTCTCTTTGGAGGGTGGTGGTACCCTTCCCAAATGTAGTTTAAAAGGAGAGTCTACATTGCAAAGGAGAACAAAATCGATAATGGTATGTAATCTGAAGTTCTGCTAAAAACATTTCCTTAAGTGTTAAATAGGTTTTTTTTAAATAAAAAAAAACGTTTTCTTTCACATAATATTTTATTTTCGTAAGTTCAATGCTCTAAATACTGCTAATTCTGTTAGTCTTTCTAAACAAAATAAAATGAAATGATATGAGCTTGAATCTAATAATATTTGAAGTATCCTTTTCAAATTTATGAACTGACTTCCAAGTGAACTGAATTTATTTTGCTTACAATATCAGTTCCTTCCATCCTTTTACCTTTTCTTAGATATAACCAAATAACAGGAATTGTGACTGTTTTGCAAAAGTTTTAATCAATTTTGATTTGTTGATGTTTCTATTTATCCAACCCATTGAGAATATATTCTAAATCAATTGTCATTCATCTTTTCAATCCCTAAGAAGTTGAAAAAGAGAAAATGGTTATTAAAAAGAAACAAGGATGACAACATCCATAAAAGCGAAGCACTGAAACGGTAGCACAAACGGACATTAACACTTATATAGTTTCAAAACTGAATAATCAAAATATAAATGTATAAGAGTCGAAGCAGAATTGTAAGTAGATTTGTTGAAAAACTGCTTGATACAGGATGATGTTTATGGACATACTTACATTTTTAGGACTTGATAATAAAGTTGCTTCGCTTGTAACATTATACTTTGTTGTCCCAGGAATCAACATACCAAAAATCAGATCAATCGGATGATTAGATCACAAAAAAATTTTTTGTCAAAAAAGTAAATAAATCAACATGTTTAAAATGGACGTACGGACATTCTTGTTATTATTATAAAGTTGCTACGCTTTCTAAATCGTACCTAACTACCACAGGAATAATGTGCTACTGTGAGTACGTGTTTAAAAGATTTTTACTAACCAACCAACCAACGTATATGCCGTATAATACTTTATGAACAGAATGTTGACTAACAAATTTTATTTCAGTCACACATTGATAGAGATAACCTCTGAAGTTTTCAAGATGGGAAGATCTTTTGAAGCCAATGTCACTATTAAGGAACAAAATATTTCTATAAGAGTAAAAAGTATTTTATCTCTTATTAAAAGCACAAATATTTAAATATTCAAATAATGATTTGTTATATTAGTTTTTTACACAATCAAAGTCGTGTACTATGACTCTTTATGCCGTAGTTTTACATATTGGATAAGATTCCTTATTAACTTGTTTGGGGCAAAAAAGGTATAAGGGGGAAGTGTAAAAATGTATGTCAATCCAATGGAAAAAAAGATTTGGGTATAGTCCCTTTGGCGACAACGCCTCTTAAGGGGCGTTTTCTCTTATTTTCACAGTAGCTTTTGAATGGTTCTTTTAGGTTAGGTTAGGCCCCCCGCGGGGGCTAGAAATATGAAAATATCTACTGTGAAAATATGACGAAATGCTCCTTACGAGGCGTTGTCACGAAAGCGACTATAGCCAAAGATTTTTTTTGTTAAAATTAAGTATCTACAAGCCACAGTATCTATTGGTCTGCAATTTCCATGGGTTTTGCGATTAGGTAGTGCTTGAAAAAAATAGTAATAATACCTAAATATTTTGATTTTGAAGGATATTAACATATCACGCGAACAAGCAGAATTTCAATATAAACAAGGAAAATGGACTATCAAAGATAACAGCTCTAATGGCATCAGGAAAGCAAGCAATAAAGAATTTAAATGCGATCAATCTAGAAACATCTTTTAAAGGGGAAATTTTAGGGTAAAATATTGCTGGAAACGAACATTTTTTTAATCTTTAAACTTTACAGACTGGTAGCGGACAAAACACTGGCCTTGCTGTACTTCAGATATATTTTTTTTAAAGTTAGTTTTATTAACAAAAAGTAACTGTAATCTCGTTGGGCAGACCCTAAATATATAGTAGCTGCGCTGCTAAAAAAGTTGGTAAATTTATTGCTTGGCTGTCATTATCAGAGTGAACGGTAAGAGAATCAGCAAGGGGGCCCCATTTACACTCAATTTTCAGGAATTTATATTTTAATTGGATTAAATACATAACAAAGTGTTAAAGTAGGATAATAAGAAAAATATAATCTCAGTCTATTTATTTAGCTTTTGCTTGAGTTTTTATTATAGCGATTTTATATTTCCAACTTGAGTAGGTATAGCTTTCTGTTTGTCAATACCATAAATCACCTGGAGACCAGTTTAACATGGACTAGGCTGCTTGCACCCAGCCAAGCAGGGATTTAGGGTATGTCAATGAAAAAGCAAGGTTGATACTTGTAGAGATATCAAAACTCAAATATGAAGGATGCATTTAATATATACTTAGTAGTCAGAAGAAGAAAATATAAAGCCAAATTGGAATAACTCAAAATAATTTTATTTTTTCCTAAATATGTTTGGCTCAGCAAAGCATTGAATGTTTCAAATGGTGAAAATTAATGGCAAATTGGAGAGTTTTGTTGTCAAGAATTAGGAACGTCATTTGGCTATCTCCCTCTCTTAACATAAAAAACATTTAATTTTTGCCTGATTGAGGACACTGGAGACGGATTAAGACAAAATTTATTTATCTTCTATTTACCTCTCCATGTATCCATGGTGCTTAGTAGGTCTATATCTGACGATGCTTAGATTTATCATAATTTATAGACTATTCTCTATGTCGGTCCATTGGCTTAAGTAAAACAAAATGATAGAACTTTAGGTAATACTTACAGAAAATTGAAACAATAGAAATTGTCTATATGTTTTTTGTTTATTCATTTGGTTTGGTAAAGCTACAATAAAAATATTTTACTAATGTAGGTCAAATGGTTATCCTATTATTTTAAGTATGAAGGTTTTATTTGTCTGTATCCTAAGATTTTTATAACTACCGAACGGATTGAGTTCTCAATTTTACTGAAGATGTACATTGGGACCCAGATTAGTTTTATGCTATTTTCGAATTTTATGCTATCTTCGAATACAGATACCCTAAATGCTAGGAACGCAGCTGCTAGTATTTTAAGCTTGATTTATGAACTGAACATCTAAAGACAGGAGTAATTTTCTTTCTGGAAGTTATGAAGCAAATATGCCTTAAATCTTTATCTTTTTTAGATATCGCCAGAAAAAATTATTTTTACAATAAAACCATTAAAATAAAAATTCAGGATGAGATTCTGTTCTCTGACCAAACTGACAAATATTACTGGAAATTTGTCAGCATTACAGACAAGGTAACAAATTTACTTGGAATCTGAGATAGATATAAAATATAGATAGATAGGTAGTCGGTTAGAAATTTATTTGAAATCAATAACAAATATACATGGATAATGGATAGCCAGGTAATTAGATTTACAGACAAGGCAACGACTTTCATAATCTCAGATTAATATAGATAGCATGCCAGGTGTTAATATTTGTTATTTAAAATTATAGATAACTTAATTTTACTCTCGGGTAGTAATTCATATTAGAATAGAAAATAAAGAACGTTCTTTATGGTTCATTGAAAGTTGTTTCGCCCAAGTTGCCTAAATATCTTGACTATGAGATCTCTAAAATGATCACCCCTCCCTTTGTACATTTTGTATAATAAGCTTTACTACACATGGCAGTGTTATAAAGCACAGCCTCAAGAATTTTTGTAAGAAGGCTACATTTAAACTTTACTAAGATATACATATGAAAGTTGTACTAAACTAAACAATAACTATTGCTAGATGTCTAACATTATAATCACAAATGAGTGTTTACGTTCCATGGGGAGGGGCTGAGGGGGCATTTGACTTTAAATTAAACTGGTACTCAAAGTTTTATGTACAGATTGTCTCATTTTTTGGCTTAAAACTTCAGATACTTTGATTAAATATTGATTTGCTGGTTCAAACTAGCAGTATCCAAACTTTTCAACTAATGATATAAATTTAGCGTCCATTGTCTTATCCCTTGAGATCCCTGGAACATACAGTAGAAAAAAATCTTAATTAAATTAAATATTTAAGATAGATTTGTAGACATTTTTTGGGGGGAGACTAGAATAAGTGTAGCTTTGCTAATAGAACAAGTTTTAGGCAACTTTTATGAAATACATATGTTTTTTTAGCATAAACGTCAGCGGTATATATTAAGCATAGAATTTCCGGCTAAGGAGGGGGGGATGAAAAAAAGTTTACAGAAAACATCAGCTAATAGCATTATCCAGAAAATTTTTAAAAATCAGACCAAAAACAACTTAGATATGGTTAATATTTATAAAAATCAGCAAATAGTTTCTTGTCCTCTCATCTATAGAAACAAAAATCCCTTAGAATGATGGACAATTTAAATTTAAATAGGGGGGAGGGTAGGGAATGAAACATTTTTAGAAGCAGGAGAAAAATGAACCTTGTGTAGAATATAACCCCTGATGAAATTTTTGAAATGTACAAATAGACAAAGTTCTAGTGTGGTTGTCATAAACATCTTCCTATTTTATGAAAAGAATAATATGTCACCAACATATTGCTTTTCTTTTCAACACCAACAATAAATCATTTACAAATATAGTAGTAAACTTGGCTTTTATTTAACATATATATGATAGAATATTTAAGTTCTTATTGACATCATAAATAGTTTATTGCTGCGAATCTGCTATGCTTAAGGCTCTTGCGTGTTGTTTGGTTGGAATTTTACTTGACTTTTTGCATTACAGAATTCAGAAGGGGTTTCTTTGAGACAAGGGACAAAGTAACCTATAACTTTAATTTGTTACTAAATAAAGCAGGAAAAACTATAGGAATTATATAGGAAAAAACATTAAATAATAAAGACTTATCATTGTTTGTGTTTATGACTTTAAAATAACTCGACAACCTTGTGTCTACCTCTGTAGTTTTAAGTACTTTGTTTGTTTAAAGCCAAATTTTCGAACCTTTTACTCGTACAAAGTATTTGAAATATCAGAGATAGGCCCTAGGTTGTGTTATTTGTAAAGCATGCCAAGACGCTTTTATAGAGACCTTAACATCGATTATAGCACATACATAGCCCATCTGAGGTCAAATCTTAATAAGGTAATACCTTTTGTGGAAAAACTTCGTCTTCTTACATGGCCATAAAATCTTTTATTTATAGGTTTAATTAAATTGTTTTTAGGAGAATATGGATAGCAGTAGCTCAAGAAAGCGTAAGATGTGTCAAGGAGGAACAGACAAAAGGTCAGGGCAATGGCAAATAATTAAGAATTTACAAGTACAATAACATCCGTGACGATGAAAAACCGGCAAGAAAATCATTAAGCAAATATTAAATAAACAAGAATGACAACATTCATAAAATCTCAACAAATGAAACATTTAAACAAACAATCATTTACTATTAAAGAGCAGCAGCACTTGGAAATAATATTTCTATAAAGTCTAAAAATAATCTTTTTTAAAAATTTGCTTTATATTACTTGAATATCTTTTTTTTACCTGTTCATTAAACATTATACTTATATTATTCAATATTTATCGCATCTTATTAGACAACTTTCCACTGATATTAAAAGGAAAAATGATACGAATAAAACCAGTTTTGTTAGCCCCGAGGGGCCGAAGGCCTTTGAAAACTTGTAGGTATTAATCTTATTATTTTTTATTTTAATATTCGTGGGAAATTGTCTGTAATACGATGCTATGCATGATTTTTCAGTATGACTGAGAATCTTTCAATCCACCGGATATTAATCGGTTTCGAAGCCATGCTGAAAAACCATTTACAATTCAATTTTTTGCCTTGATGAAAGGTTAAAACTGGACCCGGGTAGCAGTAATCCATCAGCAGCTATGGCAAGACTAAAGGAAATACAAAAAGAGAAGATTCTCAAGTAAGTCATATAACATGTAGAGCATCCGCTCATCGTCGGGGAGGTGATGGGATCGAGTCGTTCCTACTTCTGTTATGTCAGATGCGTGACATTAATAGTATAAGGAATGCCTTGCCTTGAAGCAGGCTCAACTCATTACCTTGCACATTTAGAAATTCCAGACAATTGGGACGGGCATTCGATCAGTCCAATGTGAACAGGAACTTGTTACTTTAAATTTTAAAATTCATTAGTTATCAATTGATGATTCGCAACCGATCCTTTGTAAGAAAATTAATCACATACCTATCCTTACTAAGTTAGAAAATACCACTCTTTGCTTCGGAATTAATTTAACAACAGCTCTAGAAAATATTACGAGAAATATTGCAAATATGTATATTTGTTGTTAAATGCTGTGTTTTGGTCTGTAGGGGTGAAAATTTTTATTATCTTGTTTTATTTGTGTCATTTAGACTTTAAAAAAGCAATTGATACTAAACTAAAGATAACCGATAAATATTTTTGTCATATTTTTAAAATGAAAGATCAGGATAATCTTTTGGCTTCAGGCAGGCTAAAAAACTTGTTTGGTGTAACTAGTTATATTGTATAATTTTCTCACTTAGGAAAATAGAGAATGAAAGAATAGAACGAGAAAAGTTTGAAAAATTGATGCAGCAAGAAAAATTAGAAAGAGAGAAAGTAGAAAAGAAAATGGAAGAAGAAAGACAGGTTAACAAGATAAACTAAGACATTTCTATAGATATTCCCTTGGAATTATTTGTTGATGATGCAATAGCCCGTAAACAGGAACAGTTAGTTGTCTGTAGGAAGTTAACTTAAGCCATTAACTTTGAGCATTTGCTTAATTAGTCAGGATCTTCATGCGTCATAATGCCAAGTTTCAATTAATAAAATTTATATTTTTTAAAGCGAAGCTTTCTATAATTATGGTCGATAAAATTTTGTATTCTGACTGCATTCCATTTAATCCATGAGGTTTAAACTTTTTTTAAAAATTTTATATTCTTTAATTATCCTATTCATCTTATTTTTAGAATAATGATTCCTAAGACAACAAATACAACTTTTTAAGCGAAGCTTATCTTCAATCAAGTATGTCTTTGAACTGTATCCTGTATTTACTCTTATTTTGTAGCAAATTTATACAGACAACTTTACATACAAACTTACAAATTAACATTCTACGTATTAAGGTTTGACAATATACAAGTATTAATTTTTTATCTTTGTTTTAACGGATGTTATCATCCATGCAAGTAAAATATTAAGTAGGTACTTTTGAACCAGGATTTATGTTGCTGATATTTCAGGAAAGAGAAAGAATACTGAAGCAGATGGAAGAGGAGAGAAAAGAGAGAGCACTACTAACTCTACAACTCAGAGAACAAAAGCTTGCAAACAAGGTAAGCTAAAATTTTATTAATAATCAGATGCGTATCTACTATACAAACTTTGATGGTTGGTATGATTGTATAACTTTTCTATCTCTTTTCCACAGAAATTACGCTATCCACACTCTTTAACTACTGTTGGCATCTTCTGTATTGCAGTTTACTTTTCTATATTTATACACTTGCTATCTTTTTGTTGTTGCGCTGTTTTAAATAAAATTGTCCTTGTTATCCAACAGATAATTGAATAAGTTTTCTTCCATTGAGTGATATAATGCAATTGCAGTATCACAGTTCCTGTAGGTAACCTCTCTTATGGTCAGATATTTACAAGATTTTTATAATAACATAAATAAGTGGTATTTTAAAGCTAGATCATGCACAATGGTTCTCCAATCTTCCTTTGATTGGACACGTTTTAGGGCATTGCTTTCAGTTCACTTAGGAGTTCCCTCCTCCAGGTTGTTTTTGGTCTACCTGGTTTCCTCTTTCCTATGTGGGGGTTCCAAGTCAAGGCTTGATTGGTTATATCATCATGCCCTTTCCTTAGAGTGTGCCCCAACCATCTCCATTTTCTCTGTTTTATTGTCAGTTTGATGTCTGACATATCACTGCGCTCTAAAAGCTCAGCATTTGTGATCTTATTTGGCCAAAAGATCTTGTGGATTCTCCTGAGACATTTATTGACATATGTCTGTAGCTTGGAGACCACTGCTGTGTTTAGGAACCAAGTTTCAGCCCCATACAGCAA